>JAOBYE010272763.1:0-16071 GCA_025403585.1 Parazoanthus swiftii | reverse complement strand
ACAGATACTTTTATCTCCACCCCTTAACTGTAATTTAACGCTACTTCGCCGAGATAAGTGTTAGCAGTATGAAGAGTCCAAATGTGTCATTTCCACGTTGTCATTTCCACGTTGTCGCTTCTGCGTTGTCGCTTCTGCGTTGTCGCCGTTATTTAAAACTCTCAAAAAAGATTTTGACAGCAGCTCCATTGATTTACAGTGGGTGTTCCCTTTCCTGCCATTTCCACGTGTGTCGTTTCCACGTAAGTCGCTTTAATTTCATGTATGTCGCTTCCACGGCTGTCGCTTCCGCTTGTGTCACTTCCGCTTGTGTCGCCTCCACGTGTGTCGCTTCCACATGTGTCGCTTCCACGTGTGTCGCTTCCGCTTGTGTCGATTCCACGTTGTCGCTATCCCGGATTTCAACCAACAAATCGGACATTCTTTACTTGAAGGTTTTTGTTAATTTTTCGCGTCTCTTTCTCGTTGGGGCGTTGTGTAATTCCTGGATGTCCTTGCAGCACTATAGCAGGTATTTAACACTGTGCCTTTAATTAAACCGGTAACTAAAAGCAGAGCTTCGCGTGTGATTCAACTTAAGTAACGGAGAAAGTATTGCGGGATATTCAGTCGCTAGGCGTGTGGATTACTGCAAATGTGCAGAAAATTATCAATTGTTCAGGCGTGTGAAGTCATTCGGAGGCGTGTCACACACGCCTAAGGCATGTTTTGGTAGGTCTGCTGAAGGTCGAATAACGATTTGCGCTGTTAAAATGTCAACTTTCGTGGCAGTTTCAACAAATTATTAAACAGGATTCTGCATACAAACAAAATGCTTTTTAAAATGAACATTACAGATTCTGAAAAATGTACTTTTTGTAACGAAATCGAGTTAACAGTCGAGCATTTAAAGTTTGCATGTACTTAAACATACTTTTTTCTGGATTAAAATTAAAAAATGGCTTGAAGAATTTCAAGTAACAAGAGACTTTTGGAACGAGTATGAAGTTATGCTTAGTTGCAAAATGAAAAAATATAAAACCTGATTTCAATATAGTTCTATCACACGTTGAAAGGGTACAATCAATAGAACTAAGCATTGCACAAAGGACCGGAGCTTTAGCATTTTATTATATCAAATGGATGGCTGTGAAAGCGCAAGCAAAGTAACAATAGCAGACAATGTAGTGGTAATTCATACTTGTTTGTATTTATGTTTGTTTTTACTATTGTCTGAACTACTTTGTAATGTAATGTATTTTTTCTGTTTTTTTTGTCAAAAATCTTGTAAATAAATAAAAAAAGATGTATATAAAACATTTTCACTGTTACATTAAGAGGTACCAAATCGATTTTACGACACCCCCTAACAAGGATGCGTACAGACCTGACGAAAGTTCCATGACAGACTGGCAGTAGCTTTAAGATTGTTGCATACTGGTAGCCTGCTGTAAAGTGGCCTAGGATCGCATCCACAGTATATTTTCTCTGCGTATATACATTTACAAAAAATGCAACGAGGGAAGAACTTGATTAATAAACTTTAAAAAGTTTTAATTGCTTGCTTCTTCTGGCTGCTGGATATTGTTTAGCTGTACTGCCAAGTTGCTGAAATGCTGCCCCGATAAAAACATCTTCAGTGTTTGAAATCTGACCGTCATTGTACTTGAGGTGAGAAACAATTCTTGGTTTTCGTGTGACGTCAGAGCCGCCATGTTGGTGCCCCTTTACAATGGAGTTGTAATTAGTTTCTTTTGTTAGGGACACCAACATGGCCGCCATGCCCTTTGTCATTTGAATCTCCGGGGATTGAGTGAAAACCAGCAATAAAAGTCAGAGATAGGATAAGTGATAGTTTATCTGGAAGTTCAACTTCCTTAACACTTTTCGCACTACGAAGATAGTAGACCAGTTTCAATATATCAAAATTCAGCCTGAACGAAAAGACATCAACACGAGGCTATGGGGAATATTCCATACAAACTCTATACTTTATTCTCCAGAGCCTCGTATTGACGTCTTTTGTTTCAGGCTGTATTTAATATATTGAAATTGGCAACTCCGAAAATAGCCCCGCACGAGAATCGACTGATGCCATGGCCGTGAAGACGACGATCAGGAAAAAACATTGGATACTTTTCGTTTTTGTATTTTACTTGTGTGTCAATCCAAAGTCACTGGACCTTTTTTAAAAAACAACAAGTTTATAGTATAATATTAGTCACAATGGTGTCTTTTTAAGTTTCCTTGTTTCGGAGTAATATACATAAAAGAGCAAAAACTTTTGCATTCACCAAAAAAGCGTTGCAGCACTTGCAAACTGGGCATACGGGGGCCCCAATGCATTGTCTTGTATTGCAGGGGCGGGTCCAGAAATTTCGGTAAAGGAAGACATAATAACTCCCAAAACGGATTGCTGCCAGCACAACTTAAAATCAAATCCAAATTAACAAAAACGACCAGAAATTTAAACTAAGGAAGGCTGTTGTGATTTCAACGTCGATAAAACGTGTATTTCAACTAATTTTAATTAGTTGAAATGGAGACTTAAAAGTCTCCATTTTGAGACTTAATGGAGACTTAATGGAGACTTAAAAGTCTCCATTTTGTATTATTTAATCGTCCAAATAGAAAAATTGCAAAATGAAGTTTCAACTTATGGTTGCCATGGCAACAGTTTGATTGGTATAGCTTTTCAATAACCACGAACGTCATAAAATTTGACGAAAGTCACCAAATACGGTGTCATTATCTTGATCCACTATGGAAAAAACGTACGAAAACCAAGTGGGGAGGGGGCTATTCGCTTCCCGGCCCGGATAGGGTTAAGAGTCCCAATTCATGGAACACCGTGCTGATCACCCAATTTCTTGATTGTAGGACACGTGTGGAAGCTTTCGTGACAGTTTGGTTGATAATCCATTTCTCTGATTCCATGACAAGATGTGAGAATTTTGTTGACACATCATATGCATGTTGATAGCCCATTCGTTGATTGCGTGACACGCATGTGTGTAGCTGTAACGTCACCTCATTATGGTTATGTCACTGCTCTCTGGCTCTCCGGCCTGTTGTTTGCCGAACAGAGATGAGAACAATTCGTTCCTGCAAGACGATACTGTGCGTTACAAGCGGATTATCTTTGTCAGTAAATATGTTTGCCATTAATGTTATTCTGTCTGTCTTTCTGTCTATGTTGTTCTGTCTGTCTGTCTTGTCTGAATATCTGTCTGCTTATCTTTCAATAATTCTGTTTGCGACTTTTTGCTTTCAAACTATTTAGAATTCAACAACATGGAGAAATTCTTTTGCGTGATAATAAGCAAGCTTCGCATTCCCAGTTACCGCTGACTACAATGATCATAGCCTCATGTATACAGCATAAGCTTTAACTTAAAGTTGAACGTACATAAATACCAGAGAAAACGATTAGAAGTCCGAGCATCCAACAATGCACAGAGTTGTAAACAGCTCATATCTACATTGGTATTTATGAATACATAACATCAAGTCGAAGCTCAAAAACGCTGTGAAAACGAGTCTGTAGCCATTGTAATCAGCGGCAATTCCGCATACGAAACTGGGCTATGTCAGGTCTCCATAGAACTCAAATGTGTTACTCGGCCTCACTGCCCAACAGGGAAATTTCCCTTTTAATGTGATGAGGGGGGAATGGAGAGGAGATTTTAAAAGGAAAAAATGTTAGGACGCAACAAACACGGTTCTCAAGTGAGAAAGTGACACTCCTCGGACAGCATACGAGCTGTCGATCGGCCATTAAATACTGATTGAACTCACTTGAAATCGAAAAAAAAATATTCAGTTTCAAAATTTATAAGCATATTTTAAGATTTCGATTTTCTTCCTAATTATAGCCAAGGTTTCTCAACATATTTATGACTCTTTACAAACTACGTTATACTAGGTCCCAACTACTCAAAATTTTGATTCTGAAAGTTGGAACAGTCATATCGGTATAATATGACGTACACAAATGTTCGGGAAGTCTTCCACTGTAACACACTGAGACGGATTGTAACATGCATGTAACATACCGGTATGCATCCGTGGAGCTACCAGTTTGAATCGGTGCCATAAAGTTGACAAGCTTCGCGTGAATGTTGTATCTGTGAAGAAAAAAAATCTGTCATTTTAATAGCATGATTTAGTTCTCTATGATCCATCAAAAGTTTGTTTTTAACCAGTCGCTTCCTTAAGGTTTGATGCAATTTACCGTTGGGCTGAGCAGAATCAAATTTGGCCAAAATGTAGACTGATATTTTTGTTCTTGACGTCGACTCTATTAAACTGATTGCAATTACTTTTGATCTTTCGCCACATCCCTTACTGTTTTGTTGTTTTGAGGTAATTTCTTCTAATTTCGAAACTATTTCCATTAATATTGATGAAAGTACTAAAAAATGGCGCGACACAGCCAGACGGGGACTGGGACTAGGGAGGGGGGGGGAGCTGAGAGCATTCTTTGTATGGTTATATATGGATGATCCATTAAGGCATCACCGGCTATAAAACAGTGAAACCTGTTAAGCTGGTTTACACGCCCTACCTGATTTTGCGCCCTTTGCTCGCCCTGGTGTCTATCTTCCTCTTGACTTTACGTCTTAGTTTTTGAAGCTCGAGCCACTGTCTGCAGAACAACCAACAACTAAAAACGTTCATACACAATGCTACAAACTTAGTACGAAATGTCTTAGTATATTACAGAAAATACTACAAGGTTATCTAAAGTATTACTGACAAAACGCGTTAAGTCTATTACAAAGCACTGCAAGCATCTTCCAAAACGCGTCAGTTACTCAGTAGTTTCTTACGGTAAAACCGGCAAGTTTGTGACAGAACTTGCCGTTGTTTCAAAATACCTCAGTACACGCGTTAATACTAGAACTGGTTCTCCAAACTGGGCATGACGAAAGTAAGCCCTTTGCAGCTAGAGGTCACATGATACAAAATATGCCTAACCGGAGGGCAAACTAAGAATGCGCAAGACTCCAAAACAAAACACAATTAACTAAAAAAGTGTGATTTTTCTTTGTTTTACATTTCCCAGTGGAGTCTTACACATTCTTTTGTCCTCCAGTATGGCGTTTTTTGTATCGTGTGATCTCCAGCTGCAAAGGGCCTGTTGGGGCGCGAGAAGCCAGCAGTTTCGGATTGGCTACCAATACGCAAGCGTCAGCTCGAGACACGGATGCTGCTTAAGGAAGCGGCTTTAGTCTCCTCTGCAGGCAACTTGGAGTGTATTCCTAGTCCCCTTTGTCCTAATGAACTATCATTCAACAGCACGTGCCATCATTCAATATCATTCACTATAATTTGCCGTCACTTGCTGTATCCAATACACCTTTTTAGGAGTTGACACTTGGTTCGCTTTCATTCCAGTTGCGTCTGTACCTGATTCAACTGTTAAGCAATACTTCTGACTTGCTGACTGATTGTTACTTATGCGTCACATTACCTTCCCATGGCCATCGGATCGTCACTGTTCACATTTGTACGTCGTTCAATCAGCTCTCGGAGAAGCTGTGAAAAAAGACACCTTTTACAAATTATGTTCAGCCTTGTTTCCAGGTGATAACAAACAAAACAAGCGTAAGAGGTGTGCTTAAAACAGACTCCTGGTTCTTAATTAACCTAATGGAAAGAAATATTTCACTTTCTTCAAAACAAGCGCAACTGCGCTTTTTTTTCTTTTGTTAGCATTCGAAACTTGGGTGTCACGTGACCAGACTCAACCAGGGTCTTTCTCTCGGGAGAGAGGATTTAGAGCCTGGGAACAATTAAACCATAATCTCCATCTCTTTCAAAGATTCTAGCCCATCTCTCTTCAGATACCCTGCTGAACTCTTCGGTGAGGTTGTTAAACTTCCCTGGGGGGAAGGGGAGGGTACTTCACTGAAAACATAATGATAAGTGACGGGGGTGGTGCGAAGACCTGCGAAGCATTCTGCGAGTCTGAACTTCGCAACTTCTGGTATTTTTTCTGGGCTGCAGCCGGATATTTTCCCGCAATATTTAAAATGTACGATCTCACATCGCCTTTTTCGTTTGACTCCAACTTAGTGTACATTGCGTTAACTGAGACGCTACTTTTCGTCAATCGACCTTAAACAACCTTATGAGTTTTATGGTTTTATCACACTTAACGGTACTTATACATATTTTTTATCTTATTTTACAAATCAATAATCATAAGTTATGAAAACCTCCCATGAAGCTGCTTGCCATGATTTAAGGGATACAACACACAGATCTAAACTTCCACGACTTTCAGTGACTAAATTTGATTTTCTAAGGTTTTGAAATACTAAAATTACTTGACATTCCAGGTTTTTCATGACCCGAAACAACCCGGACCATAAGTTGTTGCCATACTGGTCATTGACAGCTGGTAACGGTGTGGTGAAAAACTTTTTTTTTGTTTACTGCTTTGCATTTACAGCATAGTAAAACATGCCTGGGTACTAACCTGATGGTAAAAGTCATCATCATCAAAGATTTCTGGGTCGTAGTCTTTCAAATGTGTATCTGTCTGCTCCTGTAAATCAATGGAAAGTAATAAGACATCTACTAACACTTTGTTTTCGAAATGAACTGCTATATAAACTTAACATGCTTCGCCTTGTTTAACGTGTTTGTCTGAATAATTCCACATTCACACTACTCGCTGAACAGGTTTCAGTTAATCATGATTGAAAAACAGTTTGACTGTTCAAGTACACAGACCGGTTTAAAACCTGTATAAACAAGTTGCTTTAACGCGGTTACAACGTTCAAATGCTTCTTTTACAATCTTTTAAAACCTCCCAACACGTGACAGTACCAACATATTTCAGTCGAACAAGTTTAATGTAATCATGGATCGAAATTACCTGAAGTGTTTCAGGACCAGACTCGGAGTTTGACTCTTGTTCTGGTTTGCCAAGAACTCTAAATGTGCTTCGCTTTAATTGTGTTCTCTTAATTAGTCTTTCCTTGTCGCCGAGAATCTGCGGGCAAAGGCACATTTTAATTTAATTTATGGGCCAACAACATCCTTCTTTAGAAACAAATATACTGTTAGTAGTAGTTAGAATGAACAGTGTTAAAAACTATGACAACAGCAGAAACAAAAACTTAAGTAATTACAGCCTTGAGAATGTCAGAATAAAATATTCTAACATCTCATGGCTACTTCTCAAATTTCAACCAAAAGTCTATTTTTTCGAGAGGTTTCTAGGTTATCTTATTTCCCCTGATAGAAGGTAAATAAACTATCTGTATCAACGGCTTAACGTCCCTGTCCACGGACGATGTGGCGAAAGAAGGTCGCCCAAAGTTCAACCCTCGACCAGTCCGGGGTTTGAACCGGGACCTTCTGGTTGGCAGTCAGAGATCTTACCAACTGTGCCAACCTCATTCACACTCAATTAGAAAACCTCAAAACAGTTTTTTCTCCATACCAAGTAATCCCTTTATTCTTAATTTATATATACGTCAGGTTTTTAAAATGCCACTAAGATTTCGACTTTTCAATATTAGTTTCAATATACCACACTGCATTTTTATCAACCTCAAATTGTAAAACGCATATACACCGTAGAATTCCGAAAGTAATGACCCCCCGAAAGTATTATCAATTTTCAGAGGCTGCCAGTTAACGGAAACTCGAAAAACCCGGAAATAACGACCCCTCGAAAGTAATGACCCCCTGCTTTAATGTTAGCTACTGCATTGTACCACCCGCTTCAAAAAGGGAATATAGTCGTTGATGCCAGAGTCACTAGACAATCGAGAGGGGCGTTTGAAAGAATTTGGGTTCAAGGTGGAGGGATTGAAAATACTTCGCAAAAAGCTGCGAGAAAAGACTGCCGAACTCAAAACTAGGAGGAAGGATGGCACCACGTAATAATAACAAAGTAAAGAAACCATGACTTTCCAAAATGTTCCGCTGTGTCACGCTCATTTCTTTACGGTTACAAACAAAATTTGGTATCCGAAAGTAACGATTCCCCCGAAAGTAACGTCATCCAAGGTCTGCTTAAAACGAAAGTAACGAGGGTGGTTACTCATGGAATTCTACGGCATTTAATATTTGTCGGCGGCGCAGTGGTCGAGTGGTTAGCGTGTCTGACTCGTAACCTGAAGGTCGTGAGTTCGAACCCCAGCCTGACCACTGTGTTGTGTCCTTGAGCAAGGCACTTTACTCGACTTGCTCCAGTCGACTCAGCTGTATAAATGAGTACCAGATTCTGCTGGGGGCTAACCTGCGATGGATTAGTGTCCTGTCCAGGGGCAGTCGCAGACTCTCATCCGCTTAACACTACTGAAACCGGAGATAAGCGCCGGCCTTATGAGCCACTTGGCTCGGGGAAAGGATTTAATATTTTATTTAACGCATTAAATGAAAACCTAATTTATTTTTATTACATAAAGCAAAGTTAGCAATTAGCACGTACCAAACTCATGTATAGATAGCAAACAAATCACTGCTCATGCAGCGGAACAATAAACTGAGTGACCATGCTTACCTTTCGTATTTGCACAAGTGCTGAGCGATCAAATGAGCTAAAGGACTATGAAAAGAAAAGTCACAAAAGTCAATACTTTATATACTAAGTACCATCTGTCTTACTCAGTTGTTAGTGGTTACAATGAAGTAATAGTCAGTGTTGGAAAACTACCGGCTACGCTACTAAAGTCATTATCATAAATATATTGTTATCATATCATATTGATCTAAAAGTATTGTACAACTGAAAGCATAAATTTTTTTACTGGCATTAAGAACTGTAATGCAGAGTTTGAAACTGTTTCACATACATTTTTTAAATATTGTTTTACAAAATGTTGAACTGGGAAAATATAAAACTCTTTGATTTTCGGACCAGCTAACACGTACTTGTATCATGTATTTACTATTAGTTATTTTCCTAAAAAAAAAATATCGTGGAAACTTTAAGAATCTGGTAACTTACTACAAAATCATATAAACATAACTGTTGTTCTAACCTCTGCACAGTCACTTTTTCACCTTCACTGCGAGAGATCTCTCCTTTGGAGAGGGGAAGACCTCTTGCAGCGAAAAAAAAACACATAAAAGTATGCACGGAGGCTGTGTTTGCCTAGATAATGTTCAATGTACACCGTTATAAAAATGAACTCAACAAATGAAAAACCTTGCTGGTAAGTTTTCCCGAAGCCAGTCTTGTCTTGTCACTCCACTTGCCAATGGTTGCGTCTCTGTAGTTTTCAAATGCTGCGTGTCGCTTGGCAATAACTTGGCTGTATTCTTCCACTGTCTACATCAGGATAATTTAGAAAATAACTGAACAATTGTTTTCTTATTCACGAAGCTTCAGTACCTTTTGGCTTACACTTTACTAACAGTAGTGGTCAAAAAGCACTATGAAGTTCACTGAATGGCATAGAAACTTCAGTGAAGAAAAGCAAACTTAAGGTTACTGATATGAATACTGTGCCTTGAAACTTCGACTTTCCAACACTTCAGTCTAAATTTACTTTAGGCTATTGTTAGATATAACGGCAGAAATTACACCCTCTGCTTGTATTAGAACTTCACTATGAATGATACTTCAGACAGGATGAAAGTCTTATTATACCAAAAAATCGAAACTGTAAATATCTCAAATCTATATTAAGAATGGTCAACCCCTTTCCTTTTTCAAGGGACCCCATTAAGGAGGGGGGGTGCCTCTTCTCATATGAAAGGCTACTGAGACTGCAATTTAGATATTTAGACAATGGGATATACAAACCCTCCTTTTCTGCTTAGGACTACACACTGCCATATCCATACTGTACAACACTCAGTCTGACTAAATGTTCTTCTGGCTGGTAGAATATTTTTCCACTTCAACCACAGCATTTAAGAAAAAATTTACGAAAAATACACTACTTTCATAATTTGCTCCAGTGACCATAAAAATAACTTCAAGTCGAGGTTAAGTTCCAAGTTCTCATACATTTGCTGAATTCTGGCCCTACTGGCCTCAACTCGAAGTTTTTGTTCGTGGCCAGTGGGACGTATTATCAAAGTGGTCTGACTATTAGTTGCATAATATACATTGTATTGTGTGCGATCAACTGGACACCAAACATTTTGACCCTCAGTTTCAGCACAATCCACCCAAGGCTATCCAGCACTCACCAGATTGTGTTTCCTTTTGGCAGGCAGCCTCAGGCTTTGCCTCTTCTCATCATTGCTTTCTGATTCCTCTTCACTTTCTTTCTCTTCATTTTCATCTTCTGTATTGCTAGCTATTTCTTCATCACTGTCAGTCTTCTTGTTGGCTTCCTTTTTCTCTTGCCCACCATACAAAATGTCTCTAGTCTCTTTGTTCTGTTCCAACAGCTTCTCTTGCAGCAGTAGCAAACTTCTCAGCAAATCTTTTACTTTTGCATTACCTACAAATTGCTCCAAATTTGAACTTGTAATACTGCATTATTTTATACATACAGTATACTGTATATACAAATTAATGTTTATATATTAGAGAAATAGGAAATGAGTCCTATTTTCATACAGTTACAGAAGCACATCAGAATTTGTAAGTACTGTACATGTTATATGTTTATTAAGTTATGGATTGAAGCACATCAGAATTTGTAAGTACACGAGTCTAAGTGATGGAGTAGTTTGAGGTGCAGCTGAGTGACCTGGTTGGCAGTCACAGACATACTTGTGCCAGCTGCACTTATAACACGCACAACAGAAGTGTCAAAAGGTGTCTGGAACTATTGGTACATGAAGATACCTCTAGACATGATAGCTGAAGGGTACAGTATATTGCAACAACAATGTGAGTGACTCCTAGTAGGTAAATTTGAGGACATTATGGCTACGTTTGCAAATTGATCTCTTTTGCAGGAATAATGGTTTCCAGGGTAAGCTCAGTGGCAACTGTGACTTTTACTACAAAAACTCAAAACCAGCCTGAAAGTCACTTAAACTGACCCTTCAAATCTGGACACCAGAGGTACAGTACATCAGAATCTGGGTGCGACACACCAAGTCCCAGACCCAACCAGGGTCTTTCTCTGGGCAGAGGGAAGAGCCTGGGAACACAGTTGGACCTAAATATGACATAGCATATGGATTTATTTACATGTAGGAACATCACAAAATTTAAAGTTTCTGTACCTTGTTTAAGGGGATCAGTGAGGTTACTTCCCCCAACATCTGAAAATGCTGATTGGGTATCAAACTGCGGCAATCTATTGACCAGCACAAGTGACTTCTGTAGTCGAATCCTTGTCTCAAGGAAATTATCCCACAAACCTAAATGTGTTAAAAAAACAACAGTGTTGTAACTGAACTGGCAGCAGAAAAGGGAGCTTTTGCTGTTGCACCCTTAAACCCAATAATATAAATAACAATTAATTATTATTTGTAGAATGTCTATCCTAAAGCCATACAGTACAAGAACATGAAAGTTTGATTTCACACAGATATGTATGGTCATGTACTGCAGACCATAAACAGGTGTAGCTCAGTTGGTTAGTCCACAGCCTTCAGAGCTGGAGGTCCCCAGTTTGATCTGTTTCAACGTCTGCTCTGTGTAGCTTTAGCTTGTCTCTAAATACCTGTGAAACGGAGCACTGACAGAGGAAGAGGGGTGAAGTGCACACTGAGGGCCACAAGTTTATTAGTTAACTTGAAACTGCTGTGAACATGTTACCCTCGTTAAATACATGTAAGATCGCTTTACCTTTACCTTTATCTACTTTTCAAGAGTAACCCTTTCCTCCGGCTGAATTTATTTTATCACGTTTTTCATTTGAACTAGTTGGCTGATAAGTAACTGGCATACAGTACAGTACATACAGTATGCTTACTTATCTGGTTTTTGGCTGAGTTGCCCTTCTCAATATCATCATCTGCATTCTTCGCAGAAAACTGTTGAACACCCTCATCTTCTTCTTCTTCAAAACTACTCTCTTTATCATCATCATTATCACCACCTTCATCACTATCATAATATTCATCATCATCTTCACTTTCTTGATTATTATTAGTATTATCGTCGTCATCATCATAAACTTTGTCTTCATCAGTAAGTTCACTCTTGTCATCCCTTGTATCAATGTTAGATCTGCCATTTGTAACAAGTTTCCCCCGTACATTATTATCATCACCATCTTCATCAATAGTTTCTGATTCACTAAATTCTTGTCCACTGCCTTCTTCATCAGAGCTCTGCACACCTGAAAGAACAATATAAAAATATAATCATTTGGACAACTTGTTGGCTGAACTTATACTTTCTTATACATGTATTTAGCAAGGAGGCATAAATTTATTTTGGTCGAATGCACTGCTGTCCATTCCCACCATGATGATCAAATACCCAGTGCGAGTCTTACTTCTGGTGTCAAATGGCAGGGTTGGAGACTCGATTGGGCATCAAATGTCAGGTCACTAAATCTTGGAGCTCAACAGGGGTACCGTTTGACTCACGCATACATGTTCATGTAACTTGAATAAATTTCAGTTTCTTCTGCTCAACCAACAAACAATGAACGTGAATGTCAATATGAATAGACAAAACCCGCTGCTAACAGATCAAATTAATGAACAGCCTAGTGAGACTATCGATTACTTATATCGAGTTCCGATATTTGTCGATATTTCAAAACTCATCGATTAACCGGTTTAGCTTATTTCTACCAGCTCTCCGATGATTGATTTCCATCGATTGCCTCTCATCAAGTCACTGTCTGGGCTGTATTGCTGCAGTTGCCTGTTCAAAGATTCTGATTTACTTTCACTAAACACAATCAATCGAACCACTCTCACTAAATTTCGAGGTGCTGTATATTAATTCAACTGAAAAAGCATATAGAATATAAAATAGGCTGCCATTGGCTAATGTAAATACTGTTTTGTGTAAAGTTCTCCGTTAAAGATTTGGTGAATAACACTGTAAATTATAACAAATTTGAAATTAACATCAACGTACTTTTCATATCTTCTCCATCGTATTCGTCATCACTTTCAGATTCTCCACTATCGTCTCTCAGTGCCAACAATTCTGCCCTGGAGGTCTTTCTACCGGCGTATTTCACATCTTCTTCCCCCAGCAAAGCCACATTTCTCTTCCTCAGAGCGCTTGATGGGACAGTCACAACCTCTTGTCCTTCTTCTACACCATGTTCGACAGTTTTCGCTGCAGTTACGTCATATTCGTTTAATTCTGGATCAAAGCTCTTTGGTTCAGGGTTTGATAGAATTCTCAGCTGTTCTGCAAGAGACGCCATTTTGAAACACGAGGGTACTTCGCAGAGCGGGAGTCTGGGACGAAGTTTTTGTTTGACAACTGGCCAGACCGTCCGTCGGGGGTCCCATTGGGGAGATTTTGTTCGTCTTCTTCTTTTGAAAGTGTTTTCCAAGAACAACATCTTATGTAATTACCATTCATCAGATGGATATAACAGCGTTCGGTTTGAGGTATTTTCAGAAAGTTTAACGGTTACAACTGACATTATATAACTACGGAGATGATTCTTTCCCTGAAATCCATCCTGCCTCTCCCTCCCGTGCATGAGAAAGTTTGTGCACTTGATGTGACGTTATTTGTTGTTATTTTCCGGACGTCTTCGCGATCGTCAAAATATGGCGGTCGATCGAAGTCGTTCATTGCTCCACACTGAGCCGTTTTCTCAACCGTTCGGCTCATCGGATGAAGACTATAGCAACGAAAACTCGCCACACCTTTCGAGGAAGTCTCTGCGACAGCTGAAAGATTCGGAAGCGAGTGGAATTCCCTTGAATTCTCCATGGACCCTTTGGCATGACAAGTGAGGAAGCGTTTGGAGTGCTGGTGTTTGTTTCTCAAAACACTTTTTTGATTTTGGTTAATATGTTGCTTATGTATGTTGCTGGTATTGTTCACTGTTAGATTCAGCTTGAGGCTACAGAAAGGCGTATTTTATTGTGTTTTCAGGTATATTCGTGGAGCAACAGCGGCCCAATACGCTGCAAACCTTCGCAAAGTCTACACAGTCAGCACTGTACAGGTATTTCATGACGAGGACTCGCTAATGATCTCACGAGCAGTAATAACATTTCTCAAGAACTATTTAACGACAGGTTTGAAAGGCCCCAGAAACTACTTGGCTAGCAGGCAGATGTAAAGCTTTACGCCTTAATCCGCAGCTTGGAGTTCCCACTTCTGCATTTTGGTTCGTTTCTAAGTGAAATTCTTCGCACTCGCGGTGTTTCCGAAATACACTTACTAAATATTGGCACTTGCGTGCAACTGCACTTCACCTATACGTGGGGTGCAATGCCTCAAAACAGCAAGAGTTCATGCCATTAACCGCAACGAGGACACAAAATTTGGGACGTGAAAATGTCATTTGGAATTTTTACCCTTTACTAATAATACAAATTTTAAAACGATTTTAATCATAGAATAACATGTAAATATACGGGCTTTCCTCGCGATCGGCATACCGAAACAGATTATTATAGCTTTTTAAAATAACTGTTTCTTTGTCCAATGATAAGGCCAGACAAAAAAAATCCCGGTTACTCAGTAGCACCCGTATTTCGAAATTACCATTTTTACATGTTTTTTAAAATCATGCACAGAAAAGTTTTTTCATGAACGTGCTCTTTCAGTCAGATCTGAAGCTGAGCAAAATCATTTGGCAGGTTTGAGGTGCTGAAAGGGTTAATGTTTGTTCATTTTGGACTTTCAGAGTTTTTGGAGTGTTTATAATAATGTTCCAAATGCTGCCAAGATAGGCCCAAGGACAAGCTATCATTTCATGAGGGGTGAACGAAGGCCACTCTGGTAAGTGAACATGATTTTCCTGACCTTAAAATGGTTAATAAACAAACTTTAGTTTGTATTTGGTAGTTTGATTATAACAGATGAAACATTTGTCTTATGTATATTTGTTGTGCACCAGGGAAGACAAAGAGAACATTGCTGGAGGATACTGGAAAATGAGATGCTTCAAGCAGGATACGGTCAGTCATCTGGTAGACTGTACATACTGACTACCTACCCCCCCCCCTGTTTCACCATAAAACATGAAACACAAATATTATATTACTTGGGCCAGAGGTGCAGAGTTGGGGTTTCGGCTCCGATTTTATTTTATTTTTTTTCTCATGTTGAGATTGTCCTGCACATGCGTTAACTTGCATGGTGGCACAGTGATTAGTGCATCAGACTAGCGACCTGATCGAACCCGGATTCAACATGGCACGGGTTTGAATCCTGGCAGGTGCTTCTCAAACTTTTTTTTCCCTCGCTGAAATTTTTTTTCTTGGGTTTTCTCTTCTCTTTTTTCACATTAAAATGGAACAATATCAAACTAGCAGGGAACACAGTCAGGCATTATTTATAGCTTATAATCATATATAAACAATCTGCCGGCCATTTTCTTTTCAAAACCAGCATCCATTCTACTTTACCTAGTTCATGTTTCCATACAAAAAAATGTACGGATTGTAGTCAACATTTTATAATTGGTCAAGTGAAATGGAGGCATGCGCTCTTTCAGTCTGTTTTAAACTAGCTACTTAAAAGAATATGGCTTGGCCCGAGTTAGGCTTTTTATAAAGCCTCTTATTTAGAATGAGGCATTAAAACATGCAGTTGTGATAAAAAACAACATGTTTTTGCTCTATACGAGCATCTGAGATTTAACCTGAAGATATCTAATAATTAAGCTACGGAAATATGAGCAACAAAAACGTACAACTTGTCTCGCAACATTGCTGCAAAACGAGTTGAATTGTGATGCTGTGCGTTTTTCATCCCCTGCACACAACCTGTCTCGCAACAAAAAAGTGTGTTGCAATTTGGAAACGTGTGTTGCAGAAAGTAGAAGTTCGTTCTACTTTCTGCAACAAAATTTCCAAATGCTGCGCGTTTTACCACTCCAAAGCAACTTGTTTTGCAACAAGTTTACTTTGCGTCGCTCCTGATTGGCTGAGTGTCGATCACGTCAAAGGTCATTCAAGGACAGGTGCAAAAACAAACAAAATGGCGGAGGGCGAAATTGAACAGGAGATTTCGCTTTCTTCGTCTCTTGAAACTAAATTAAATGACGAAA
>JAOBYE010272652.1:0-16073 GCA_025403585.1 Parazoanthus swiftii | reverse complement strand
CATGTAATCTGTTGTTGGTTAGTCGCCCAGCGACTAAATTGCGCCGCGGGGCGACTAACCAACAACAGATTACATGCGTGCAAATCAACATAGTTTTATGCAGGTCTGTGCTAGTGCATGAAAGTCATAGCCAGTCTCAAGCAAATCAACGTAAATCCAAGCAAATGACGAACCCTTTCCACGAACTAACCACGAACCCTTTCAAGACGGCTGGAAGTTTCCTTCTGAAATCGGGAGATTCAAAATGTCGAGTTTTAAATTTTCAAAAGTTATTTGCACAGCGTGGTGCAAAATTCAAGTCTTACATCTTACTGATCGAGCCAGCCACATCCGCACAAGCTCTAGGTTTAATGTCTTCATGTATGGTGTCTCTAGTACCGTTTAGTCTCTTAGTGGAGATACTTTTATTGCATTTTGGAATGGGGTTTTTGTTGGAAGAGAATTATAATTTAACTGTTGAAGCACTATTTTAAATAGTTCACCTGGAAGCAATTTTGTGCAGGTAAATCTTTAGGCTGCTTGCAGTACAGCCTCATTTTAAAATGCAGATACCAATTATGAAAGGTATTATGAGAGCCCTGTATCTTATGTTACGTACGTTCAACTGCTCTGTGCACGAAGGCAAAAGAAAGCAGCAATAAAAAAAGATTAAATAGTTATGAGAAATTGGCTCAAGAAAGTATAATTTACATAATCGATTGAGACAAAAACGATCACACGCCCTGAATCCCCAGCAAAACTGTTAGAGAAAACTGATAAAATTTGTAGCAAAAAACTGATCACATTATTTCTTTCCCTCGAAACTGGGCGATCGGATCTTTTTCATAATTCAGGGCCGTAGCAAGCCTTAAAAAACTGGAGGGGCACAGCTGAGCGCCGAAGGCGCGAGCACTCTAGGGGTCCGCGGGTTTGTTCCCCAGGGAAATTTTGAAAATTTGTTTGTCTGAATACTTATTTCCTGGGTTTTAAAAGCCGTTTTCATAAACAAAATCAATGTCCAAAACTACGCTGACATGGTCGGTAACTACTGTTTTCTATGAAACAGTAGTAGCCACAAAAGTTGGGGAAAAACTAGGGTGGGGTGGGGCACGAAGCCCCTGGCCTTTCCCCTTGCTACGGCCCTGTAATTAGAGCTCTCATTTTGTCTTGATGTCTGTGTATCGTGTTGTTTGCATATCAAACTCTTTCGAAATAGCTGTACTTATACAAGTCAGTTTGCAGGTGTTTCAAATAGAATCAAAACACAAACGTGTTATAAGGCAGTGGAAACTTAGTAAGCTTTCGTTTTAAGACAAATTATTAGGGAATGGTCAGAAAGTAAAGTGAATAGTTTAAAATGAAGCACGGATATGTGGTTTATGTCACGTATTGGGAGCTTCTGGCTTTCGTAAGTACTGTCATAAAGACAAGCGACATTAAAATTCGGAAAGCAAACTGACTCTCGGGGCGAGTTTGTAAACCATGGAGAAGTGTGTCTATTTGTTTCAAGCCTGGCCTTTTATACATCGCGCGTGTATTTTCGGGCGCGTGCATGTAAGTTTGCCTCTTTGTGACAAAATGCGTCCGTTCCAACGCAACCAGCTAACACAAAAAACGAACCGATTATTTCTTTAACGGAAGTCAAGCTGAGAGGACTTATATGATAAGCGAAAGCCAGCAATTTGAAAAGAACTGCTGTCCCACTGTTTTGAGAAAACTGTAATCCTGCTCACAGTTCAAATCATTTGTTGAAAACTGGTATAAAAAAAGCCATGTTCACATGCAAACTGGAAACAATCAAACATTTATCCGCTGCCATATTGAAAATTGTTGACGTGCAGGCACAGGCAGGTCGTGGCGATGTTATGGACTGGGGACGACAACAATTGACCCTATTAAGTGGTCAAAATCAATGATGACGCACTATCGTTTTCGAAACGCTCCGTTTTAACTGTCCACACCAAGATAACGCACTGCGTTTTCAAATTTCCGTTTTCATAAGCGTTTCCAAAAATTTTCGTTTTCGGTGACAAAAGACTCCGTTTTCCATTGATTTAGTGTGAACGAGAGGTGAAAACGTATCAATTCCGATGCGTTTGAAAACGCATTAGTGTGGATGGGACCAGTGCTGGCCACTTTACGACCAAACGTTTTCGTTTCTTCTCAGCCAGTAAGCACAAATTTAACAAACTGGTTATTTTTCGTGAAGTAAGGTAACCTTAGAGATCTGGTTCAAAAAAAGCCACAAAGCAGTAAAAACCTGTTGTCCGTTTAACAAAGTTATTGCTTAGTTTTAAAAACATCAAGAAAACGTGTCATAAGAACGTATTTGCCAGAAAACGAACTGCTAGGTAATATCGTGCGTCAACAGTTGACGGTAAGATTTTATGAACTTCTAAGGCCGTTTACTTCGGAAGAGGCAGTTCAGGTGCACCAATTGCAAATTGCATACATAAATACAAATCATAAAGCTTCTGCTGGTTTCTATCTCTACAACAGCATTTACGAGCGAGCATAGAATGGAATTGTTTTTCTCTAATAAAAGGTAAATGTTGTGACCTGCCAACTATAAACTAAATTTAACAAAAAAGAAACAAAAATACAAAAACTCTAGTCGAACATGGTACTTAAATAATGGCAAATGAGTTGGATGTGTTTTCTGGTAGTTAATAATGTTACACGTTTCTGCTGGAGAGCTAAAAAGAAAGAAAGAAATTCTTCAGACTAAATCAAGGTCTACGAGAGTATACGCATTTATACCCTGTGTTCGTTTGATCACCAACAGTCGTGTTTTCACCAATCTTCATGTGCTTTTATTCGAATGAGGGTCTATGTGAGTTCTTGGTATGCTTAGATCGTGTGACTCTTGCCAGCCGTCATTGTCTCAGTTAATCCTCGTTTTACCGCGCGCAAGACACTGAAAAGTTATCGCCACTAAATTACTTAGTTACGAATTTACTTACTTACTTACTTACTTACGTAAACACTTCAGAAGTAACTTACCTACTTACACTTGTTCATTGCCCCGAGAAGAGCATAGACGATCGTAAATAACTTCCAGCGCGTCCTATTGCCTGCTAACTGGTGACTTGCCGCCGCGTCTTGCAAGCTTTTTTGATCTGATCCTCAAGGTTGCGCCGCCAGGTCAGTTTCGCGGGCGTCCACTCTTTCAGGCCTTTCCCAGTGATGTCAGGTGTGGGTTTCCTTAGTGTGAATCCAACCATTTCCATATTCGACTAGAATCCAAGGTAAACCTCATTGACATACTTTGATCTGGTTATTGCTGGCGGCCGCTGTCACTGAGCCAACGAAACTCCGGCATAAGAGAACTTTCATCCAAAGGCAAAACACTTGGAAACTATACCACTCGAAAGTTATGTGGACTTTATTGGTCAACCTAGAGCGTAAGCAAATAGGGGTTGAAAATTAACATGCATACATGAACAATATTGCCCAAACAATCCGTCAGAATTAAGACCAACGGAAGTCTAAGCAAATCAACGCAATTCCATGCAAGTCAACACAGGTCCAAGCACTTTAACGCTACTACATTTACGATATACGGCAGTGCAAGTTCTTTCAAGTCAATAGTAGAATACGAGTGTCAGTACAAGTCCATACTAATAAACTCGCCATCCGTCTACATTAACGACAGTCCATGCAAATCAACATAGTTTTATGCAGGTCAGTTCTAGTCCACGCAAGTTAACGCTATCTAATGCAAATAAGCGTAAATCCAAGGAAATGAGCACAGCTCCATCCAAGTCAACAATAGTCAACGCAACTTGACACAAGTCCACAAAGTCAACGCACTGGTGACGAGGTTAAAATCATGGAGAAGTGTGTCTATTTGTTCAAGCCCGGCCTTTTATACATTGCGCGTGCGTTTTCCGGCGCGCGCGTGTAAGTTTGCCTCTTTGTGACAAAACGCGTCCGTTCTTACGCAACCAGCTAACACAAAAATAACCAACCGATTATTTTCACGAGGGAAGTTAAGCTGAGAGGACTTACAGCAAACTGTAAAGAACTGTTGTTCAACCAACAAAGTCAGTATCGTCTAATACAGAAACGTGCGGTAAGTATTTATTAGCAGTAGTAAAATTTACTGTCAGAGCACAAAGTGAGTCAGGGTTTACTTCGCGCGAGAAGCGACGGGAAAAATCAAAACCTTTGAATATAACTTTGCCGGAGCATATCTTTACAGCAATAGATCTTGTGCATCATGACTTCTTCTGGTCTTAAAGCTGCTCACAACGACACATACCTAGGCATTAAGATAACTTATTTGGATAAAGAACGGAAATAGGAATACCAAGTTTGTGACGAGACGAAGCTCGTATCAGTGTCAATTTGTCTTGTTATTTCAATTTCTTGTGATTATGTTTATGCCTACAAATTGAAACAGACCGCAATTAGTAGTCACGAACCCATTCAAGATGGCCAGAAGTTTCTTTCACAAATCGGGAGATTTAAATCGAGTTTAAATTAGATCGACCGAGTTTTAAATCCCCATAAATTGTTAGCACAGCGTGGCGCAATACTCAAATTCGGAGAATGACTTCTCGCAAATATAAGTTAAAACTTCACTGAAATGTTGAATATGCTATTTATGCAATATAAAATATGTCTCTGTAAATGTTCTTCAATATACACCATCTTTGACTTCGTAAACTTTAAGAACATGGAGCATGAAAGAAGAACGTTTAAAATATTAAATTATCATTCACTTAGCCCCCCTCCTTCTCCCCTCCGTGTCTAATTATACTCTGACAACCTTGCAGGTCTGACGAATTGCATGTTATTACATTACAGTGCGAGCTGCAATTATAAATTTGTATGGAACCTCGGAATTACAAGACGTTGCTAGGTAATTTATTTGTTTTGAAAATAAGATCGTAATATTTCACCTGAATTATAGTACGCAAATAACATACCTTGTAACTGGAAGTGTTGCTTGTCGTGGTATCCGTGAATCTTGGGACGTTTTACAATCTCGCAATGTTTTTGTCTTTTTAAAAACTTTCTGCAACATTGAAAAAACACACTTCATTCAAGAAAAATGCGGTCTCGAAACTTGAATTGTTCGCAACGTTGTGATAACATTTCAGCTCGGCACTTAAATGTCTGCTAAGGCAGATCAACATTCAGCCATCTTAAAACTACTGAAGGCCAAAATCTATTTCGGTCATAAGGTCCATAGACGCCTTTACGTATAACCATAATAAGCTCGCATTAAACTCATACAGACGTTAACACTTACGTCTGTCGTTGTTGCTTAGGATTTCCTAATGTTTAATAAGACTAACGTCAGACGTACATGTTTCAGATATGCAACTGACTCCTGGGCCGCTGCATAACTTAACGTGTTCATTGGACGCTAGCTGTTGAACAATAAGAAATCCCATGCAACTGCAACGTCAGACGTAAGAGCGAACGTCTAGTCTGTGAACGGCTTAATATCCCCCAAAAAGGCTGCGTGTTTAACGACTGGAAAACTGCGAAATAAAAATTCAAACCTGAACAAGATGCGTTAGCAGTCCGAATAGTTTACCAGGAAACAGTTAAGTGTAGGTAAATCTTTAGGCTGCTTTATACAATACAGCCTCTTTTTACAATGGAGATACCAAATATAAAAGAAATCATGGGAGCCCTGTGTCTTAAGGCCTGGCTGCACGATGCAACATTGCGCGCAATTGTTTCAATCAAGTGTGGCCACCTTTCTGCAACATTGGTCGCGCGGCATGAACTTTTGAGTACTGGTAAATTGAACTATTTAGTATTACTGATTTTAAGCATTCGCAGACCTTTGTACCTCCTATACATCCTTTTTGACGTTTTGTTATGTATTACAAATTATCACGCGCGTAGACTTCCTTTTCACATTCTCTCGGCTATCAACTAAGATATTGTGATTTTATGTTAAAACTGTTTCAATATGGGAGTATTCAGTAACAGTAAACACAAATCTATACTTCGCCGGCGAAAATTATTACAGGGACGGCCCAAGAGCGATCGAGAAGATTACCATAGTCATCCGAAAACAAAGTCCTCAAAACTGCCGGGCAAAAAGTTCATTGAGTAAGTGTGGTGTCCGAAGTACATTATCCTTGCCTCGGTAAAAGTTTATGAGGTTAGTTTCCTCTTCAGGTGACCAAACAATCACAGAGTTTATCGGACTCACTGTCGTGACTTCGAGGTCCGCCATTTTGTTTATTTACACGCGCGCGCACCCAAGTTGACAAGTGAAATACCGAAACTGGCGTCATGACACTTCACGCATTATTGCAGAGATTGGACACACGATAAAATTCAAAGAAATTGTTGAGCGCAATGCTGCAGAAGTAGAGTTTTATTCTACTTCTGAAATATTGCGCGCCATGTTGCATGGAACAATTTCAATGGTGGCTACACGGTGCAATTTAGCTATTGCGCGTAAGGTCGCATCGTGTAACCAGCCCTTTAAGATACGTACGTTCAACTGTTCTGTGCGCGAGGCAAACGAAAGCAGCAATAAACGAGGTTAAATAGTTCTGAGAAATTGGCTCAAGGCCCATCTAACCATTAGAGTGAAATTTATAAGAAAGTATATTCTACACAACTGATCGAGACAAAAAAATGCTTACACACCCTGAAACCCCAACAAAATTGTATGAGAAAACATAAGTTTGCAGCTGAAGGTTGACCAGCAAGACGACTTTGCTTGCAAATGACTCCTTCACCCCCACCACTCCCCTCCAAATAAGAGGGTTGGATATTTAGCATAACTAGAGCTCCCATCTTGTCTTGACGTCTGCGTATTGTGCTGTTTGCATATCAACCTTTTTTGAAGTAGCTCTACGTATACAAGTCGGTAGGGAAGTGCTTTAAATCGATTCGAAATACAAGGCGGTGGTTTAAGGCAGTTGGAATTTAGTTTGATTTCGTAAGAATACCAGTTTACATAACACAAGAAATCAGAAATTGCGGACATACAAGAGCCTATGGAAATAAGGTATTACGCCGGCCCTTGCAAGCGGTTTACTTAACTCCAACGGTAATTTCTTTTAAACACAATAAGTTTTTGAGTATAACGTGGTGCTAATTCATTGCAAAGGAGACTACTGAGGAAGGGCTTTACGTCCAGCCAGTACGAAAATTAAACACACATTTTCGAACAACAAGCGCTGTGCGCACCATTGCGCGTTAATTTTCCTGCGCACGTGAGTCTGCCGTTTTGTGACAAAATGCGTCCGTTTCTACGCAGCCAATTAACACAAATAAAACAAACTAGTTACTTTTCATGAAAGAAGATTACTTTAGACAACTTGTTTGTTAAACGAAAGCGAGAAAACTGTAAAAATCTGCTGTCCGTTTAACAAAGTTATTGCTCTGTAAAGAAAACATTTAGAAAATGTGTCATAAATACTCATTTCCTACAAAACGAACTGCCAGCGTACATCGTGTGTCAAACATGGCACTTCTAGATATATTTGTATTTGTAACCTAAACACAAAGGAAATGATGGCAAGGTAGTTGGCTGTGTTTTCTTGTAGTTAATAATGTTACACGTTTCCGCTGGAGAGCTAAGAAGAAAGCAAAGTGATTCTTCAGAGGGTTACGAGAGTATACGCATTTATACATTGTGTTCATTTGATCGCTAACACTCGTTTTTCACCACGTTTCATGCGCTCTCATTCGAATGAGGGTCTGCGAGTTCTTGGTAAAAATCGTGTCTCTTGCCAGCCGTCATTGTCTCAGTTAATCCTCATTTTACCGCGCGTAAGACATGCACCAAAAAAGTTTTCGCCAATTATTTACTTACTTACGTATTTATTTACTTAACTACATACTTACTTACATACTTACTTACATACTTTCTTACTTACATACTTACTTACTTACGTAAACACTTCAGCAGTAACGTACCTACTTACGTTTGTTCATTGCCCCGAGAAGAGCATAGACGATCGCAAATAACTTCCAGCGCATCTCACTGTCTGCGAACAGGTGACTTGCCGCCGCGTCTCGCAAGCTTTTTTGATCTGATCCTCAAGATTGCGCCGCCAGGTCAGTTTCGCGGGCGTCCACTCTTTCTTTTCCTTACAGGGTTCTAGATAAGGGCTTTCCGAGTGATGTTAGGTGTGGGCTTCCTTAGGGTGAATCCAACCATTTCCATATTCGTCTAGAATCCAAGGTATACCTCACTGATATACTTTGACCTCGGTATTGCTGGCGGCCGCTGTCACTGAGCCAACGAAACTCCGTCATCAGAGAACTTTCATCCAAAGGCAAAACACTTGGCAATTATACCACTCAAAAGTTCTGTAGGGTTTGTTGGTCAACCTAGAACGTAAGCAAATAGGGGTTGAAGATTAACATGTATACATGAACAATATTGGCCAAACAATCCGTCAGGGTTTGCCTTGTGCGTTGCCGCTGTTTCAACGAATTATCTTTAAAGTTTGCAGAGAACAACGTAAAGGTTTTCGAAAATACCCCGCAGTCCTCTTTTAACTATTAAAATTGTCAACGATTCTGTTTAATTTTAGGAATACAAGCATTCAGCAGATTATCTTAATCGATCATAAGAACGATGTCACTCGGCAACTATATACCACTCGAAAGTTCTGTAGGGTTCATTGGTCAACCAAGAAGTGACAACGATTAGAAATGCAGGTCGATGTACTGTAAGTCTACACTGTGTATGTCAACGCAAGTCCATAAAAGTCAATCCATGGTATTTAACGCAACCCCATATGAGTCAATGCAAGTCCAATAAGACCAGCGGAAGTCTGAGCAAATCAACGCAATTCCATGCAAGACAAGCACTTTAACGCTACTACATTTACGATATACGTCAGCGCAAGTTCTTGCAAGTCAGTGGTAGCATATGAATGTCAAAACAAGTCCATGCAAGTAAACTCGCCGTCCCTTCACATCAACGATAATCCATGCAAATTACCAATAGCGCATGAAAATCAACATAGTTTTATGCAGGTCAGTGCTAGTCCATGCAAGTCAACGCAATCCCACGCAAATGAGCGCAACTCCACCCAAGTCAACAATAGTCAACGCAACTTGACACAAGTCTACAAAGTCAACGCACTGGTGACGAGGTTAAAATCATGGAGAAGTGTGTCTATTTGTTCAAGCCTGGCCTTTTATACGTTGCGCGTGTGTTTTCCGGCGCGCGCGTGTAAGTTTGCCTCTTTATGACAAACGCGTCCGTTCCTACGCAACCAGCTAACACAAAATAACCAACCAATTTTTTTTACGAGGGAAGTTAAGCTGAGAGGACTTATTTGTTAAGCGAAAACCAGCAAACTGTAATGAACTGTTGTTCAACCAACAAAGTTATCGTCTAATACAGAAACGTGCGGTAAGTGTTTATTAGCAGTAAAATAAACTGTCAGAGCACAAAGTGTGTCAACAGTTGACGGTAATTCTTTTTCAATTTTCCTAGCTTACTTAGCACGAGAGGCGACGGGAAAAATCAAAACCTTTGAACACAACTTTGCCGGAGCATATCTTTATAGTAATAGATCTCATGCATTATGACTTCTTTTGGTCTTAACCTGTTCACATATACTGACGTAAGCATTAAGACAACGCTTGTTTGGATAAAGAACGGAAAAAGGATTACCAAGTTTGTGAACTCTGAAATCCCTGTCGTTCACCGTTCAATTGTTTCTTAACGCATTCCCATTTTATATTGTATCGATCTAAACCAACCAAACATGCAGGTAACAACTTTCATCACATCTCCAAATTTCAAACTGCATCTTATTTTGGCTAAGAATCCTTCATTCATAAGCTTCTCGCCTAAAACCTTGGACAAACGGTTTTGCAATTCCATGTTGGTCCATGAATTATATGTAAGTAAACGCACGGTCGCGCACGCCAACGCAAGTTCAAGCATCTTGACTAAGGCATATCTAAGCAAGGAAACACAAGCCCAGTCAGTGTTAGTCCATGTAAGTCAGCGTAAGTCAGTGCAAGTTCATACAAGGCAATACAAGTCTATGCAAGTTAACGTAAGTCCATCCACAAGTTAATGCTAGTCCAACACGTCAACGTGCGCCTAGTTTTTAGATACACAAGCACCCTATAGATTTACATACAATTTAAATACACAGCTCCTCTATATACCTAAATTTATAGAGGACCTTGTATTTAAATCTATCGGTCCTTGTGTTTTTTTAAAACTAAATGTAAATTACTGTCCGAAAAACTTAATTGTTTAGAGAAAACAACATATTAACAACAACAACAACAACAACAACAACAACAATATACTGGTGAAGAAACGTTTGTACGAAAGAATTTGGATCCAAATCAGATGAGGGGAAGAGGCGGCGTACTGGCCGCCCGTCCCCCCTCTTGGATCCGCCCCCGTCAAGGGTGGCTGAGTAAGCCCATTTTCAACGGTCATATAATCTTAAATTCCTTAGCATTATTGGTTCAAGACATAAATTTCATCTGACAAGAAGACATCCGACTAGGTTTGTCCGTAATCGTTGGCTTTACCGTAAATGTATCGAAAAAAGAGGAGGGGGGTATGTTAACTTAATATATCAGTCTGGCATAGTAGGGGCATTTGATTTTGAAGGTGACCAAGTTCGCAAGTCACTTGAAAAAGCCCGTTGCTAGTAAATGTCTGTGCGCATTAGAATATCTGAAAAGTAATAATTGCCTTAACAGCCGGTCATTTTGCAGATTCCTAACTGTTCACATAAACTCTATAAATCTCTAAACCGTTATTATCATGTAGACAAAAACGTTAAAGAATCGATCTTCGAACTGTTCTAAAATTACGTTTCCCTCTTTGCTAAACTTACAGCAAACGCAGCAATAGCGAACAGATATGTGAGTAGCTGAGTATATGGAGAAAAGAACTGTTTGTTGAAATAGATGACACATCAAAGTATCCCTGATCTAGACCCGGTTGTTCAAAAGTGGATAAATTAACCGATGGATAAGACCTATCGGTCTTCAAAATGCAGTTTTTAAGAATTTGTCTATCTTACTACACTTAATTTTCGCGACATCTAACTCTCCGATGATAAACAAATCGCAAAAAAAAATTGTTGTAACAAGGTATACTATGTCTATTTATTTCTTAAGTCTGGACTGTTTTCAAAACTGGCACTCGTATCTTTTGAAATAAGTTAGGACGCGAGCAACAATTAGCTGTTATATAATGTCACGTGAATGATGACGTCATCGCAGGAGGGAGTTGGTATTCCATAAAGCATTATTCAAAGGTTTGGTTGATGTAAGAACTGTTGAAAGCCTCAAAATGTAGAACGATAAAGTCATGTTATGTTTAGTAAAAACGTTGTCTCAATTAGGGTGAGTAGTTATGCTTCACTTAGGGTTAAAAAGTTATTTCACATAGGGTGAGCCGAAGGTGAGCCATTTATTTCATTTAGGGTTGATTGGGTCCTATTTCGTTTAGCGGTGATCATTACAAAATCAACGTCCAGCAAAAACTAAGACGTACATACCTCTTATTAGCCGAGTGTGTGGTCCGTACGGCAAGTTATGGACCGAGTTTTTTCTTTCCTTTTATGACCCAAGCGCGAAGCGCGCGGGCCATAAAAACAAGGAAGTGAAAAACGAAGATCCATTACTTGCAGTACGGACCGAGCAAACGAGGCTAATAAGATGCTTGTTACATGGCTTTTTGATTATTTGAAGCTAGTGAGGCTGTAGATGGTAGCCGCTTCAGAACTAGAGGTCCGTACGGCTACTTACGGACCTGAAATTGACCAATCACAGCACGCGAAATCAGTCAGCCAGATAATAATGCATGCTATTTTGAGCGTAGTCTGCACACAAATCTTGAATTGCCTGCAGCATCAGCAGTAAAATTACGGGAAAAAAACTTGATAGTGTATAACCTACATTATAGACCCCAACTTACAGTATACTTGACTCACCGAGGCCGTGGTTAATCGAGCTGCACCACACAGCCACACAAACTTGTTCCAGTGGCCGGACTCGTCTTGACATCAACTACAATGAAATTGAAAGCAGCTCTGGTTATTAAAGCTCACACTCAGATTATCTCACTTACCAAAGCCGTAGCAAAAGGATATTAGGGTGGGGGCGAAGGGATAGACTGGGGGCGACTGTGATAGCCTCAAATTTATTTATAAAGGGGGAAGGGGAAGGGAGTATTCGGTGAAATGCTCTCCCAGAATTTCCAAATTAGCATTTCTTGCCTTGTGAAAGTAGTCTCTAGTGACCTAAAATGATCTGCACCCTTTGAAAAATCGATCATGTGGCCGAACGCGATGAAACACGGGGCACTTGAGACTTGAGGGGCTGCAGACATTTTTGCAGTACGCGTTCTTACAATATATATAGAAACCATGGGCTAGTGTTTTAGCAATGTATTGCCGGTATTTGCACATAGAACCTCTCAGTTCATAAAATGTTGGAGTGATGTCGAGTTATCTAATCAAAAGACGTGCTAATAAAGGCATTCAAAATTCAATGGTTATGGTTTGAGACAAGTTTTTTTATGGGCTAAAACTATTGGAGTGGGGGGGGGGGTACTAAGGTTTGCTCACACAATATCCCATTAGCCAACGGGTCACACTTTGATATTTGACAGCTTTGGACCGCAACAATGTTTTTCGTGCCTTACGAATCCGATTTATTGTGAATTGCAAGAATGGAATGTTTCACAACGAATAAACATTGGAGTAATAAAGTATTTTTGTTCAGAGTTGAATTTTATGGTTTGATTAACGAAAACGCTGTACTGGTGTCTCGAGCAGATACAGAAAACAGGTCCAATTTAGCGGCTTTCTAAGTTCATGCCCAAAGTTTTTTAATAAAGGTAAAGGTAACACTTTGTCCTTCGTGTTAATAAAAACCTTGTGACAATATTGTTTTTACAGCTTCTAATATCTCAAAATAGTCGCAAAACGAGAAAACCCGTTGGACGGACCTTAACATCTAACACGATAACAGCAAAGAGGCCTCTCTCATTGATAGTATAGGGCAGCTATAAAATGACCACTACTTCCACGTTAGCTTGTATGAGGCAGTAGACACGACCCCTTGCTTGAACACTTATACGTTTTCTCAGTCGAGTGTCTAAAGACGCGTAAGAATAACATGGTAGCTAATTGTTCACAGCGTCATATTGAGTTTGAGTTTGAGTTTGTTTACCCTCATAAAGATTACATTTATGCTAATAATGAGAAAAGTATGTCAAAATAATGACCTAGTGCCAAAATGAAGTGAAATGAACTGAAATGAAGCAAAATAAAATTGAATTTAAGAGAGATGACGAAAAAGTTGAAACGAAATGAAGGGATCGAAGTAAAACTGATATGATAGAGTTAAAGTATATTGAAGTGAGGTAAAAAACTACGATGAGAGAAGTAAAGTAAAAATTGAAATGGAGTGAGATGAAGTAAAATTAAACTGGTGTGAAAAGAAGTGTAGTAAAAGCGATCCCTAACCTAACATTTTCCAACCTGGTTCCATGGACCCCTTTACTTTCCAGTCTTCTCGTGAAAGGACCCCAGTAACTAACTACGCCATATTATACCAATAACTCAGTTTCGAAGCCGATTAAATTTTCAATATAGTGGCCGACTTTAAATTGTATTTAGGCCGAGCAAAAACGATCGGGATTCGGACCTAGTCTCCAACGCAAGCCATGTTCCTTCCCTCCTCCAGCTAATAAACGATTGGCCCCTAATCCCTTTAACGGAATCTGAATGGTAGTTTCTGAATGGTATAATTACGGAGCAGTTGTTCTCTATGAATGTAAGCTGTTGCAAAAGATCGTCTTCTCGTAAACGTTTATATTACATATCTGTAGCTACCATGAAAGTTTATCGAGACCTCAACTCATCTGTTAAACGTCAAACTGCTCGTTTCTTTACTGACGAACATGAATCTTCTTGTAAAACGCGTTTGTTTTTTATCTGACTCATTTCATGAGCACATTTAGTTGCACCTACCTCGCCCGATTGTACAGTGGCTAGACATCACAGGTTCGAAACAAACTAGCCAGACCATCAACTTGTTAAGACAATCACGAAATAACCAAACTTGTTCCGCCATGTTTCAATATATTTGCGAGTTTGAATGTTATTTAACATGGGACGGGCTACCTACAAATTCCACCGTGCAGATTTCAGTTTATCAAAAAGATGCAAATTATGAATTGAATGAATGTATTCGAGGTGGTCAGGTGGATTTGATATGCGATTAATAGAATGGGAGAAATAAATAAAAACAAGAAAAAACAACAACAGATACTTACTGCATCACTGACCATAAAAAATGTTTTATTTCTGGTGACCTGACCTTATTGCAATACTAGTAAATATTTTATTCCTGACGGCCTGAGTAAACTCTATACAATTAAGGTGTAAACAGAGGGTGGAGTTGTAAGTCCTGTTTATATGTGGGTGGGGGACGACCAACGCTAGGTAGGATAGCCCCCTCCCCCCAACAAGCAATGGTAACAACAACAAGGTATCTTAACGACCCCGGGATGAACTAACTTGAGGCGGTGCCGTGGTCACTTTGAACAAACGTGTTATCCAGTAAGTGATATGTCCTTCCCTCGACAGTTGCTCAAGCTGCAACCTTTCAGTGCTGTGTTTTCTTATTTTCTCTCTTAATGATGCCAAACCATATATAACGCTTTCATAGTATTGGATAAGCAAAAATACGAGCTATTTTGAAACACAAGTGCCTTTATTGGCCTGTTTTGTTTGGTCTGAAAATGGGGTATCAATTTCTTCTTTAGTTTGGTTTGAAATAAGGTACAGATATTAGCTTTTCGGGTTTGAAACTAGGTCAGGGTTAGAAGGTTTGGGAGAAAATTACGCAGACGACACTTAGAAGTAATGCCGGGACAAGAACACCCTTTTAACAGCATTTACTGGGTGTTAATAAGAAACAAAAACAAAGTTACAAAGATAAAAATAAACACAAAAAATAAATAAATACACTTGAACAGGTCCAACAAGGCAACAATTTTAACGAGTTCTCAAAAAGAAAAGCAAGTTGAGTGGCTTGCTGTTAACCAATGCAACAAGCTAAATGCACACGACGACTCCTTGGCAGCCGAGTAAAACAAAGTGTATACGTCAATTTCCAAATCATGTGTAGAACAACTTTAGGGCTTCAGTTGGCGGGCCATGCGTATTGGAAACATAGCAGATTAGGTTATGAAAGAAAGAAAGAGATCGGTTATTGTCACAAGAAGGTAAAAAATGAAACCATAAAAATGTCACAGAATATTGTAAACTGGAGTTCTGACCACCAGCAAAACCGTTATTCTGTTCTGCACATGGTTGGGAAACTGGCTCAAAGACCACTTTCATACTACGCTCCAGTGACCATGAACAAAAACTTCGAGTCAAGGCCAGGAAGACTGAAACACAGCGAACGTATAACAACTTGGGACTTGATCACGACTTGAAGTATTTGTTTATTGCCCATGGGAAAAATTATGAAAGTAGTCTATAGCGTTATGAGTGGTAAAACGAACAGTGCTGTTACGGGGAATTCTCCACAGTTGGTCATCGTTGATCAACTAACAGCTACAACGCAGTCACAGATGAGGTTCTGATAACTGATGTCATAGCGCTCTCAGTTTAACGTTAGTAGGACTCGTATCATGTTTAACACTTTAAACGTCAATCGCAAGCTTATTAACTCTTAAAAACCAAACTACTAGCTTGCTGTTTACTGGTTTGATAAACTACACGTGACGGATCCAACAGCTGACTGTCGTGTCGGCGACAAAGTTGTCATTTTCTACTTGCAGACACATCGCAGTCACAAATATTTATACGTGCCATTACACTTCTCTTCAACATTATTACACTCTTGATTATGCACATTTTCTTATAAGCCAAAATCTTAATTTTTATAATTAATCTCGTGTTCTTACTGTAGCAAAATAGTGCATCGTATAACATTGTAATATATTACAGTTCTTTTTTTAAAGAGTTCATTAGGCTTTTAAATAAGAGTTGTTCCAGCTCAAGGGCAAAAAGTGAAAAATATGTATTGTATTGCATTGTGACATTAGTTCCACTATCCGTGACCGGGGCCGATAGGAGTCCTCC
>JAOBYE010272541.1:0-16075 GCA_025403585.1 Parazoanthus swiftii | reverse complement strand
TTGGCTTTTTAAGAGTCCATGTTTACAAAATTTGCACCCCCCCCCCGACAAAAATCCTGGCTACGGGCCTGATACTTTACTGTAATACAGTGACAGAAGAGCACAGTGCAGTCATTACAAAATGCCTTGCTTAGAATTAGTATACACAAACTGTTTGAAATCTCGAGAGGTAATAGTGAAAAAGGAACACCTGAATAAATCGCAAATTAAACTCCACTTCGCTTGTTAAACTATATCATTCAGGATTAGTCAAGAGAAAAACTCGTACAGTCTATCTCAAATCGCATTCAAGGTATCTGATTTCCTATACACTGGCACACAATAGGCTTGTGTTGCTTGTGTTGCTTGTGTTTAGTTAATCCCGTTATACTTATGTGTACGATTTGGTTGCTAGTGCAAAGCAGGTTGCAAAAATTGCTTTATGGTCTTCAAGAAACAATTGATTGAAAAGAAAATAGCACGATTTTTTGTATGTATTCATTGCGTCCTCAACACCTGAACTGGCAAAAGTCCAACTTCCGAATCTCCCCTCCGCTGTCCTAGTGCTGATCAAGATTAAGAACATCACAAACACTGGATTGTATTAAATGCAATGTATTCGCTTTCTCTAATTTTGAGATTGGCGAGTTTTTGTTGTACCTGGTACACACAGAAAAATAAATATTCAAATGACCAGCCCTTAACCATACCTAAAATTTTTTGTGCGTAAGCCGGAAACATAATCATGTAAGTAGAGATACATATGCAAGTCTATCAGCCTGTGTGCCTGCCCGTCCATAGCTAATTCCAGTTCACACAGTGTTTACATCTGCAAAGAGTAATACCAAAAAAGAAAGGAATTGTAAAGGTATGTGGTGTTTTATATTTTTTAGTTTATCGGTGTTTTTACTGACAAGCCAGTGTGTTTTGCCATGAGGAGTCAAGAAATTGGTATCTATATTGGAAACATCTCAGTTGCGCTTGAAGATCGTATATTTTATGCTGCATTCCATCTGAACTGTACACGAAGCAAAAAGTTTTAATAAATTAGATAAAAATTGGCTTAGCAAATTGCAAATCAGAGCTCCCATCATGCTTTGCGACGTGGGCATTACGATTTTCACATGTCGACGTACGTCCGTATACATAGCTGACTGAAGGATGAACTCTCATCATTACCAAATAGTTTTATCTGAGTCGTTTTTGTGGCTTTGCAGTTTTTGCAAAGTTTTCTGCTCGAGTAACTTTTAACACTCTCGTAGCTCCTATGATTTAACCAAAAGATCGATCGCTAATAAACAATAACATTGAGTAATTGCGTTTCTGCGTTTCACCACAAAACTTATGCGCAGTAAATATTTTAAATAGATTTTATTAAAGTGAATTACATTTTCGATATCCCATTGGCTGGGCTGAACAAGACTCATTATTATTGCGTGGCTGCCAGTCAAGCCCATAAATAAACGAACAAGCGCAGAGCAAAACCAGACAAAGAAGACAGACAAGAACTAAGACAAAGACAAGAACAAAAACAAAGTCCAGCATAGGGACAGGGACAAAGGCAAGGGCCAGAACAAGAACAAGAACAAAACAAAAACAAAAACAAGGCGAAGACGTGAAAAAGGACAAAAACAAAACAAGGACAAGGACACGAACAAAAACAAGAAAAAGTATACAAGGACAGGGATAACAACAGTAACAACGACAAAACAAAAAGGAGGACAAGAACACGGACTTGTAACAGGAACAAGGACAAGGATAAGATGAGGGGAAGGATAAGAACAAAGACAAATTATTACTAAGACAAAGACAAAGACAAGAGCAATGACCAGAACCAGGGTAAGAACCCTTAAGAATAAGAGCTTGGACAATGACGAAGACAAGGAAATGGAACACGAACGAGGACAAGAACAGGGATAACAGCATGGACAAGGACAAGAATGAGGGAAAGAATAAGAATAAGAACAAGGACAAAGACTAAGACAAAGAGAAGAGCAAGGACCAGAACCAGGATATAGAGAACCCTGCGAATAAGATCTTGGACAATAACGAAGACAAGGAAGAGGACACGAACGAAGACAAGAACAGGGTTAAGAGCATGGACAAGGACAAGGGCAGGGAAATCAAGAACAAGGACAAGGACAGGGACAAGAACAAGAACAAGGACAATTACTAAGAACAAGAACATTAACATATCATAACTTTGTAACTTTAAATGTGAAACTTGGCCTTTTCCATAATTATATAAAGGTATTCCTACCGAACCTAAGTAGCTCTATGCTTACTGAAGAAAGCAACCCACAAACTTATGCTGAAGAACGGAAACTCCAAACACCTCCTTTCATTCCTTTAAATTAAACTCATCATTTGTACTTGTAGCACTGACGGAATCCGTTCACTTTGTTTATTTTAACTATTTCAGTTGTGTGGGAAAGAAGATCAACTAAAATACATCTGAAGAGCCCATTATGACCGAAAGAAACGATTGTGATTATTGATCAGAAACAATAGAAACCAACTTGCAAATTCCTCTTTTAAACTACTAAATCGGCAATTTTCAGTGAGGCCAATGACAGGTTCTAACGTGGTTTTTCTGTGTGCACTTCAACCAGTGTTAAGATATTTCGTGCCCTTAAGATCGACTGCGGTTGTGTCTAGTTATAGAGGACGTGAATGCTATTTACAGCTTGTTCTGAAGAGACAATAAATCGTTCCATATTGTTTCCTTCAGTTTTGACCAGGATGTAAGACGGTTGCTACAAAACACATTAAGGAACAATATGTACGCCGAATTTATGAAAGCGAGAAGAGCTACAAACATGAGGTGGCAAACTCCGGAATTATAAAACTGCTACTTTGATCATAATAATCTTGAATATTTTTAAAATAGAAGTATAAACCCTCAAGCAAAATTTCATACATTAAACTGAAAACAGACAGTTTGACGCCGTTAGCATTAGTAAAAAACACGTTAACAAAAAGCTCACAAAATTATCCTGAAAGCTATGAACCGTTTTAGTTTACGGTAGCATAATGTCTGTTTTCAAACCTGTTTTCATAAAATCGCTCAGATTTATTAAATAATATTACTTTTTACAAATGGTTTTAAAAAGAGTCAATCGTTTCATTTCATAATAATCATGATAAGGTTAATGATGCAACATTACCAAAACAAAATCATTGAATTCTTAAAGAGAATGAACTTTTTGCATGTATGGCTCTATACCAATCAACCACTTATAATCCGTTTGAGAGAAACCGACGTTAGAGGTTGCTTTTTGTGAACTTAATGATTAAGACATGAAAAGGTTTTTATTTTAGTGCTTTTTGTAATGGAGTCGCTATGTTTAACTTTAGTAGCAGAAGTAGTTTTTGGTTGGGTTCCGTGACGGTAACAATGAAATCGAGACCGGCAATAAATTTTTGAGAGGAAATGTATCTAACGATGCAGGTCTGGTTTTGTCTCCAAAATGTAAACATGAGTCACCCTCAATCAAGGTCAAGTTGCTTGAGGGATGGCAAGAAATTGAGAATCTCCAAAACCTTTATACTTTTTATATTTCAATTATTTTAAGACAACAAAGTTTATTTAAGTATTTGCGATAACTTTTTCTGTAACGGCACCGCCCCCCTCTTGTTATAGAGCAGAGTGCTGACATAGAAATATTCAGTCGTTAAAACATCAAGGCAATGGAACAGCAGATATCTTTACTGCAACAATTCAGTGAATTTGTGAAAGTTCACTGTTTCGAGCCGTCGTACTGAAGAGCACTGAAGTGCACACCAAAAATAAATAATAGTGACAAAGAAACTATGGTTTTACACTTGGCTACTGCTTTTTCTCAAAACCACGCATTGGTCGGATATGATGGTATTAAACGATGGCAGTTAATGCTACTGGAGGTGATTTCAAGTTTTGCTGTGAAAATGTTGTCAAAACTCCTCCCGGGTTCTCAAAACATTCCTTGATATTAAACAATTTTCACAGTTTCTTATTTGAAGTGTAACCGAGCTGAAATAAACTTTGTTACGAGCAGTGAATTTTTAGTTGTATTAATATGACTGATTTTTTTTGCCTTCGTACATTTAACATTTTATACAGCAATGCGACGTTTTACTAAATTTTGTGAACAGAAATTTAGCGCTACACGCTTTTTTTATAAGAACAACTTTAGAAGTACAACGAGGCTTAAATTGGCCAAAATTTAAGAACAATTTAAGAACAAGCTGTGGCTCGGGCCCGATGATAGCTAAATATCTAATCATTGGAATCGTCTCGGGAAATGACTCAGCGAATCCATGATAAAGCTGCAGGGATGAATTGATCAAAGCACTTCGTTTTCCAGTACATTTATTGCAATACCTTAGGCTCAGCTTTTATTCGATTTGAACCACACATAGAATAAATTGAGGCTCAAATCGCCAAATAATTAAGAACAGTGAGCCTCGGCCAAATTTACTGGCTCTTGTACAAAAAAGCGTGTGAACTATTGAGTAATGCTAAGTCAACAGGCTTTTGTCTTGTTTTGTCACACTTGGCTTCCAACGTTACGTACAATCAACATTTAGTAATATTGCATTGCTAGAAGCAGTGCTACAAAAGTATTGCTTTTTAAAAATAACCATCAATTACCTGTAGGACACCAGCACTCTAAATTCCCTTAGCTACCATGCAACAATTTCAAAAAATGTTAACATCCACCGGCAAAGGGCGATACCATGCATGCCAAGCACAAAAGGAATATTTTTAGGGGCTGCTATTTGCCCCATCCCCCACCCTCCCCTCCCCTCCATTTTCTAAGCAGCTGTGCAGCGCCCCATTTTCGGTTATGTCAGGGGATCATTAGTAATGCTTACATTGACCTGCATACGAAAAAACGCAACTAGTATGGCACGAAAGTAAGCCGAACTTTGAGACGTTATGCCGAGAGCAGCTTAGCTTGAAGCAAAAGCTTTTATATATTTGTTTTTTGTGTATAAAGATTTAATGGACTCTAAACGAAATTTATCAAATCTGTCAGTTTAGACCACAGACTGATGAAGTCTAGTACGCCTACAACGCATCCAGCACTAATGACCAATAAAAAAGTCTCAAAACGTTGAATTTAATTCCTGCTATTTTTTCTTCGATGAAAGCTACCTCATTATAGCTGTATTTTTCCGTAAGTATAAATGTCTTTGGGGACTGTTTAAAGTTACCATATAACGCCTATAATTTTGATTCGACTGAAGAAAGGTTAGGCCAAGAGTATGTTAGGCGTCCCCGCCCGCTTTCTTTTTGGAAATCGCTTTTTTTTCTTGTTTTTTTTGTAAATCTGCAGATTTGTAAATCTGCAGATATGTGTTAAAAAGTAGCAAATATTATTCATAGCAAGTTTCATATTGTTTCTTCTTTCAAACGTAAGAAGTACTTCACAATTTTCTGCAGTAGTACAAATGTATCTCATCCAAGAACTAGTTAAGATTTTCTGTATTTTACTGCAAAACAGTGAAAGAAGATATGTCAATGCGTGCATTGTCGAAATCATTCTGCACTTTTGTGATTCTACACAGAGTATAGGTTAACTCTTTGTTCATTGCGGCGCCCGCCTGTTACCTTAATAAATTAAGGTTATCCTTAAGAGATCGAAGTGAACTGACAAAAAAAAATTTGGCCGCTTCCTTCCCTTATGAAACACCTGGACACTAAACATGTTTTTTTTTTGCTTGGCCATACTCACGCATTGCGATTGTGCAAACCATATAGTTTGAAGCTTTAAACCCTCCAACTTCACACAGTGAGAGTGTACGTGGCTGATTAGGAAATAAATTCCAGTGAATGGAAAGATAAATTTCATTTTTAAGAAGAAACGAAAACTGATTGATACATTGTCTGTTATTTTTTTTCCAACATTAACTCATCAGGATCACAGCAGGAAGAAATGTTTAAAAATTAATAACATTGACATATTTTCTGCGTTTCACGAAACATTATCTAGATGTTTTCCAAACTAAAACACCATTGCTTACAGTTAGAGAAATGTAGTCTTAATTATGATGTTCGTTCATTTTTTTTCCTACTGTTAAACTTGTCACTAGCTCACATGAATTGAATTTGATCGTTTTGTAAGTTTCACTCCACATGCCTAACCAACATATTTCATTACTCGCATGCTAAAATATTCTACAACTCGCAATAAACTCGTGACAGTAAGTGGAGATAGCTGGTCTGTTTGTTTTCAAGTGTATTCACTTCTCTTAATCTTGTAATTATGTCTTCAGTGAAAACATATATTTTTTCAGTTATGGCGCTAGACAGTAGAGGCTCACAAAACCTAAGAAACTATTTTCTCACTACAGACATATAACAAACAATCGCACCTTTGATTGGCAAACCTTAACAATGTCGGTTGAAGGTCTCACAAACGGATACTGGTTTCTTCAAAGGTAACCCGACAGGAGATTTCAGAAATGTACTTAAAACGCGCACTGTGGCAATACGGTGAGTGACAAATATCTGTGCACTTCTGGATAAAACACAAAATTGGAATGTTTATAGATTGTGTTTACCTATTAATATTTTAAAAAATGGAACCACTTATGTTTTCGGGGGGGGGTCAAAATAGTTGAATAAAAAACGACACTGCATGAGTTTCAATATTCTATTGATATCATCAGTTTGAAATTACTAGAATTGTTCGGCGGATTTTGTTAACTATTTGGGCAGGAATCCCGCGACTCTCTACCACGTACAAAGTAATTGCTTATCTGCAAACGAATGCCAACCCAAAATTGGATAAAAAGTTTGTATCGTAGTTAACTTTTTTATATTAACGTCCGAACGTTGCACTCTGTTCAGTTTTGTGCGTGTAACTAAAACTTACGAAAATCTTTCTTATTTATTATGACGAATTACTGCCAGTTTTATGTAAGTAGGTGCTATAACAGTTCTTCCAGTTATCAACAGTGGTCATTACTCTAACTGAATAGTTCGTTTCCACAGTGACTTTACCAAACAAATTTGACACAATAAGAAATGGGGTCGCTGAACACATTTTTGTGTAAAACTCAGAGTGTATTCGAGGTCCAATCAAGTTGCCATGGCACCACAAGCATTGATCAGCTTAAAAGTTGTTGTGTTTAACCAGCTACCAACAAGTGGCCGTATGATCTGCCACGACAAACGCAGGGTTCATATTCTTTCGACCTTAGGATTGTCCATGACCTTTAGCAGTTTTTCCACGTTTTCCAGTTTTGACCGTCTGTATCTTGGCAATGGATCAAAACCTATCCTCGATTTGAGATTTTCCAGCACAGTAAACAATTTCAAAAAAAATAATAAGCCTTTAAGAAATACTGATATGCATTTGCCTATACGTCTAATATCATTTGTTTCCAACTTTCGAAAACACAAAATGGCGCCGGCCAAAATGGCTGACATGCTGTATTTTTAACTAAAACATAATTGTTGTGACTTAAAGTAATTATCTTGACCAAAGCTACTTGCATGCCAAAGCTTTGCGATTTTATGAGCCGGCCATTTGGAAAATCTTTTGGGAAGGTTAAGTTAACTCTGCCCTCAATTCCATTTACGGCATGCCTTTTTTAGGAGGTTGTCTATGCGAGGGTTAGGAAATCTCTACATATAGTTTTGTAACCACCTAAAATGAAGCTGGAACTATAATCAGACGTCTAAAAATCATCTATTTGTTTCTTTTAAAACACTCAACCGGTGAAAGATAAATTTAGCACAATTTTCAATGACCTGATCTTTATTGATGTTGAAGAAAAGTTATGCAGTTTTTTTGTTGATAATTCATTTTAAGGTAAAATTTAGATTTGTTGATGTGAAAAACTGCGCGCTGTATTCTCATTTTTGGAGGACGGAAAACTGTTTGTTAAGGGTTTTTGCACTTCGATTTTAACATTTGCTCCTTTGAGCTAATTTTAAAGTATTTTGTTTCTAGACCGGATCAAACCATGAAAGAGCTAAAGGATTATACTAAGAACTGAACTGGGTTTATGCAGCAAATTATTCGCTCCTGTCGCCTCGGAGCTGTGAATCAAGTTATCGTTTCCTTGTTTGCTGATGAAAATCTGCAGTAACTGTGGCAAATACAATTGAAACAATTGAAATGCATTCAGCGAGTCACAGCATCAGATAAATCGGTGCAAGTAACGTTACAAAAGGTTTTGCTTTGACCTATACGAACAGGCCTTCTTGGACTGATCTGGTTGTAAGGTAATGAAGCCATTGGATTGGATGGGCCGTTCAACTGATTCATATCAGTTTTCGATCCGCTGATGTTTTCACTGCACTTTCATTCCAGAAAGAGAATGTAAATGTGGAATATAATTTTCTTTGTTACTTGAATGGACCTCGGTAAACAGTTTGCCAGAATTCCATGACTTCTAGTGTACTGAATTCAAAACAAAAGCATTTAAAAAAAGTTTTTCATACGAGATCAAAAGCATCTACCGTAATTTCTCTAATAAACCCTCCTTTCTGAAGCCAGAAATTTATTTAAGCCTCCCTCTGTATTAAGCCCCTCCTAACTGAAATACATAAGCCCTTCGGGAAGTTAACAGAATACAACTGAAAATATACTTAATTTGTCTTATTGCAAGATAGTTTATAGTTGGTCTTATGATTGTTTAGTTGGTCTTTTCACGACAGTTTTGTTTAGTATTGCAAAACATTGACAATTTTTTTTAATGCTGATATTGTCGTTCTTCTCATGTGTGCGGAAGATGGATGAATGAAGGAAGATGAGAGTCACGCCAATGATATTCTGTTGAAAATATTAAGCCTCTCTCTTTATCCCGCTCCCCCACTCTCTTAAAGGCCCCTCTCTAAAGTGCTTGGCAATAACAAGCCCACGGGGGGCTTAATAGAGAAAATACTGTATTAAAGAACGGCTCTAAAACGGCAAGAAAACTTTATTTTTCAAGATGCGTTGGCCGCTTTTTTGAAATAATGGAGAAGCCACCCAGTGATTTTATCATCGAATCCCAGTCTCCGGAGAATTACCCACTCTTAAAACCTACGGTTCTTAAACAGTCTGTTTTAAGGATACTTTAATCCTATTTAATGCGAGTTCGTTGTTAAAAAAAGAAAGTAAAACCATTTTGAAAAGCAATAACTACAAATCAAAAACTAAATTTTGTTGGAACCCTTTAGAAGTCCAAGCTGAAAGCAACCAAATTATATACTGTGACCCCCCTGAATACAGAACCGAGAGAATCCCTATCTGATACTGATCAGTGAACAAAATATTATAACCATAATTCCACAGCAAATTTGGTGCTTATTTTAACCAGAAACCCCACAATTATGTCAGTGTTGTACCATATTGATGCACTTTAAACAATTTTTCTCGATGTTCAGCTTTATTTTCAATTATTGATCGCAATTTCACTTTACTTACTAATAAAAATGCAAGAAATGTCAAGGCCACTTTGAAAACACATGCACGACAATTATCACTAAAAGCGTCGGTAATTGGACATGCATACGCTCATGAAATATTTACATGTACCCGCCAATTCAGCTTATAACACAGCATGCAGCCACTGACTTCTCTGAGGTGAAGACCAAGGCAGATGTTGTTGACCCAAAAAAACTAAATAAAAATAATCGCAACTGAAGTTATGCAATAGCCAATAGGTTTCCGACTACTCGCAAAGACCTCCCTTTTAGGTCTTTGAATTATCGAATTATATGAAAAATGGTTATGTTGATTAAAATACTACGCCGGCTCACACTAAAATCATCCCAAGTCGGTGCACTCAAAGATACTTGACGTCAAGTTTGGACGGCTTTGAGAAATATGCAGTTCACACTCGAACTTTTTCTGCAAATTGTAAGGCCTGGGTAAAACGTCGATCTTAGCATGCGTCGAACTAAGAAACTATTCGGGTCGACCGAAGGCCTTTTGAGTCAAACGTCGAACTTTATTCAGTCGACCGAAATTCAATTGATCTTATGCCGTTCTAATCGACAGCTCCAGTCGATTAAAACGACTGCGTCGATCGAAACTGAATCAGTCAATCTTAATTGGGATAAACATCGTACTAACTTATCATGCACTTTATTAGTGAATTTAGTTCGACCATGCTAAGACCGACGTTTAGCCTGGGCCTAACTTGTCAGTCGTCTCTTGCGCGAAACAAACAAGGTTGAATCGGTAGTCCAAGTGTGCGCTGAAGTGTAGTTTTAACTGCAGTTGAAGTGCACTTCAACATGATCCGAGAACTCAACCGCACTTCAGACTAGCAATTTTTGCCGTTCGCACTCCCAAGTGTACACCAAGTGAACTTCGACTGCACCGGCCAACTGGCCTGACACCATTTAACGCGGCGATGATATGAAAATATTTTTAACGAGCTTAATTTAAGAACAGAGCAATTTCGAACCGCAACATCCTTCACAACATCAGGTCAGCTCAAAACCGTGGAAATGAAAATGAAAGTGAAAGAATTACTCTGATATTTTGTTCAACCTTGCAAACGTCCCCTGAAAAAATTGTGACCTTATATGCAAAGGGTTAAACGGGATATAGACACCAATTTCATAAAATCACCAAATTTTTATATAGTTGGTCGTCCCGGATCCGATAAGCAAAAAAAACCGACTCCATCATTTTTTCTTTTGTTGTCTGTTCAACCTCAACCTCAATCCCGAGGCTTTTTCCTAAGGAGTGGAAGGCCGGGAATAGACCCTGGCCTCGGTTGCGGGCTTCTGGAAGCTGAATTTTCGGGCATTTTTTCGCAACAAAAAAAAACAAAAAAAGTAAGTGTTTGGCAGCGGTTACAGGTATTGGCCCTGCCAGCGTGCATCACGTGATCGATTCTGTTCAATAGCATTCCCCTTTTTTAATAGAAAGTTATTGTTGAATTATAGTTCTGTCTATATACATATATGAATCAGTACAGTCAGTTATTTTGTTTTATAATTTTATTTTATTTTATTTTATTTTATTTTGGCGATTAATACTTAAATTACGTAAAATTTAAAGTTAAGAAACTTGTGATTCCTGGCTTACCTAAAACATATTTTCACAAGAGCACGTCATATATTTTAAAAAGGTGATCACAAATGAGATATATCTGTAGGTTCGTATATATTCATATATACCGTTTTGGACAACATTTTATGGTACCAACTGTGCATTTCTGTGTGTGTATATTCTTATAAGTTTACAACGCGCACTGCCAAAAGGTTATACTTTTTCGTCTTTTTTGTGACCAGCAACCTTGCCTGTAAGAAATCTATATTTGCTATAGTTTTTAACAACTTAAAGGCTAATTAGTGTTTTACTTCAGTGAGTTCCGGGTGCAAGGCCAGCTGCTAAATTAGTTCTTTCGCGGCTAATAATCAGGTTGACTTCCTTTGAGTAAGAAAAATTTTCTTGAAACGTTTTCAGGATACGCTAATTCAGTAATTGAAAGCATTGAAGACAATTTTTTTATGAACCCATATAAAATGTACTTTGTGATATTCGAACATGTCGAATTACGAGCTGTTTCACAAATTAAAACTGAAAAGAAATGGCATAGCTGCCTGAAGAACAAACACTATTTCGGATAGCTATATTTCATAGTTCGTACAATTGTTTTTTGAACATTTCATAATGACAACGGTTTTCAACTGTCAAACAAAGAGCTTAAAAACTTGAAAAAACCTTTGTTTAAGGGCGTTCAATATAAAATTCACGCTGCGTAATTGCCTCTTGATGCTTGATATTGAAAAGTACACTTTTGCCGAAAATTGGAGTTTTGAACTTAAAGAAACTATAACAGCAACACGTATGCACAATGACTCAACAAAATTTTAATAATTTAAACTGCAGCTAATTCTTGTGTTTTTTATGAAATTTAATCTTTGGTTTTAAAAATTAAATTCGAACGGAAACCTTCACGGAAAAACTTCTCAGCCGAGAAAACCAAACTCGGGTATTACTAATTTGATTTAAAATAAATAAGAAAACCAAATAAATAAATGCAAATCATATAACATAATATTTAATTAGAGTTTGAGGAAAGAAAGCAGATCATATAGTTTTCAACTAAATACAGCTGACTGTTCACATTGAAAAGCTCGATTTAAAATTACTTCAAATACAGTGCTGAATTGATCATGTACAGTAAGCTTGGTAGATCACAGATAATTGGAAAAGACTTGCAATCATTAAAAGTTACTTTTATGTTTTACATTAGAGGAAGATATAAAACGGGAAGTTTAATGCTTACTCACCAACTAGGACAAATGCAGGCTTGTGAAAATATAATCAGTTATCTTCCCGAGTTCTCTTTTGCTCGCAGCGACCGCTCGTCCGTGTGTTTTTCTCAAAAAATAAATCAGAAAGCACAGTTAGAGAATAGGTATATGGTGATTAAAATTCAAAACTGACAATAAAAAAGCCGTCTGTCGGCAATAACGTCTTTCAAGGTTTTTGTTACTATGGAAAAATTAGGAAAACCGTTTCGATAATTTCGAGCTTCGTTCATTAAGTCTCATCTGATAAAACCAAACAAAAACTGAGCGGTCACCATATACAATCAGGCTTCAAACTTAAAGAAAGAAGGTTTTTGTCTTTAGCATTAAAAATTATCTTTTCAATTAAGGCAAAGATAATCCGGTGTCAATGCCCTTTAGGTTAGAAATTAATATAAAGACTAGGCTTAAATAAGATGAAAGTTGTAGACTGTAGATAGTATTATTACTAGCACGAAAAATACTGATTAAGCTTACAATACAGATTTTCGCGATAGATTTGTTGCTGCTTATAACTGACAACATCTTTAGACTTTCCTAATGTAAAAATAGATCCGTTTAATTTTCTTGCTACACACTTTGCATATACCCGCGCGCTTGCACACAGACACGCACAAACATACAGACACACATGAATGTGTACTGGCCTCTTCCACAGGCAACTCTAAAGTGAAATTTAGCCAATGATGAAGCAGATAGGGTGAATGATGGTTATGTAGGCTAATGTATGGTTAATGGGGGTGAAAGGAGGAGACAACAAAAACCATCATTCACCCTATCTGCTTCATCATTGGCTAAATTTCACTTTAGAGTTGCCTGCGGAGGAGGCTACATTTGTACATGCACATACAAACAAACACTATCCACAAAAATCTTAATATTTTATGTGATTTTAGGTTTAATTCGGTTGGTATTACCATGAAAGCGTCTGAAACCAGGTGGGGTCAGTGTTTGTAAATGGTTGATCGTCCGGATGTGCAGTATGCTGTCCAGAGAAGGACAGTTGTTATGTACGTTCTTGACGACCCATGTGGAAATCAGACTCAGAGTCAGTAATGGATCAGTCATACAGGTCGTATTTACAGCGTTAAACCAAGGCGGTGCTCTGCTTAGCGTCCGCGACTCTCTGGCGATAGTCAAAGTCCTAGTGGCAGTTCTGTTTGTGAGCGGCCCAGCTAGTTAGTGGGGAGTTCAAGCACCACGTAAACGCGGAACGGCAAACGGCAGAAACTGAGATCTCGCAACTAAATTTAGTGCAGTTGAATGCATAACAGTCCCATGTTCCTACGAATCTTGTTATTCTTGATCCTCTAGAGAAGAGAGGGAATGTTATGCAGTCTTAGCAATCGTTACTGCAAAGAATTTTGTGTCTGATTTCAATTCCTGCCGCCTGCCGTTTCACGTGTACGTGACGCTTAATCTCTCTCGTGTCTTGTATAAGTCTCTCGTATGCTGCCGGCAAACTGAAACCAAAGCTTAACTTTGTTTAAAAACTAAACTTTGTTTAGCGTCGTTGCGCTGGGACTGAGTGGTTGTCAATTCTCCCAAGCCAAGCAATCGCTCGACGGCACAGTTGTTGGCGCAAAAGTCGATTTTACGGAGGAAGGAAAACCGGAGAACCCGGAGAAAAACCCTCGGAGTCAGAAGAAGATCGACAAATCTCAGCCCACATGTGAAGCTCAAGTTTCGATCCCGGGTCCACAGAGGTGGGAGGCACGAGCGCTAACCACTCGGCCATCCAATTGACCTTAATTGTTCGTGGTTTGAAGAGTATGTTAAACATCGCTTAAAGTCTCAGTTAATGTCAGTCTTTCTTGATGGCGATGAATCTACGGCTGTTTCATTGCATACAATAGGGCTACTTCACAGACTGCAGCACTGCTTTTTAGACTTTTTGGTGTTCACTTTGTGTATCTTACAAACCTACTACTGATAATGCTGCGGCGCCTACTGACTGACGTTAAAAACAAAGAAAACCGAGTGTTTAGACTCAGAATTGCATCAGTACAAGATACACTGTGAAGATACTCCTACTGCACAAGAATAATCGTCTTCGGCAAGGCTAGTGTCTGCGGAACAGGATTATTTTAGTTTTCTAGGCAAAACCTCAATGAAGATAGACATCTTCGCGAAAACAGTCAATAAACACTTCTTGATCAGCGAACGGAAAGCGAGTCTTGCTCGAGGACAAAATGACTTTAACAGAACCGTCACATTTTAGTATTTGGAATAGTCAATTGTATTTTTTACTGTAAAATCATGCGATGACATTGGTCAGGTTCGATCATGTGATATCCGTAGTCGTCGGTCATCAACGAAATACCTGCAGCAAAGCTAGAGAATTATTTCAGGTCTTACGCCCAATTAAACGTAGGATTTCAGTGAAACTGTATTTTTATTTAAAGTTTCAAGCATGTTTCAATGTTTAGAGTCAAGCTATAACACCTATTTTAATTATGAATATTTTATCTTCTTTCACTTTACCTTTGATATAATCATATTTTTATGCATTATTACAGTTTCGTAATTGTACTCATAATTTTATATACAGCCTCCTAGCCGTAAACACTCAGTTACTTTACTTCAAAAACGTGTGAAAACTCACACATGTTCAGTTTCGTTCAGAGAAAGTAGTCCTAAGTGATGTTTTTTGTTGGGTGGGGGGGATAAGTGAAACAGTTTTGAAAAAAAAATAGATTGCTCTCGGCACAAGAAAAGAAAAAACACAAAATAAATATCAAGCTGACCTTTGAACAAATAATCCGCCCCCAAGTTTCTCTCTTACAGTGCATTTGTTTCTTAAACATCAATTGAAAAGTTTAAACTTCAATTTTACAAAATTTAGCCTAGAACTGCGTTTGTCCGATTAACGGTGCTTCTCAAGACTAACGAATTGTTATTGCAAAAACACAAACTATACTTAGTCAGTAAATGGTGTATTTGGGTGTATCAGACCTTTCCTTGACGTTTCGTTTATAGTACAGCTTGACAATGCAACGATTCTACCGATCTTTGATTACTGTGATGAAGTATGGAACACTTGTGATTTGACTTCAAGATCAAAGTTGCAAGGCTTTCGGAAGAAATCAGCAAGAATCATTCTTGACACGCAACCAACAACACCTAGCGAAGTCCTGCTTAAGCAACTAAATTGGATCAAACTTGATGAAAGAAGGAAACTACCCCGGAAACTACACAAAGCTAAACTCTTGTCAAGTTTAAAAAACAACAACTACAATACCCGGAACAAGAACAATCTTTTTCTTTCTAAACCTAGAACTGAATGTTTAAAGCGACCTTTTATATATTCAGGGGGACAATTATGGAACAGCCATGCGGACAGTGCAAAACAATCTTTTAAACATTGAATTGATTGAAACTTACAATTTCTTTGGGTTAGAGTTTATGTTTGCAACTTTATATTAGCAATTTTATACTGTAATTTTAATTGTGTATTTTGTAGAATTCGTGCAGGGCCCCTGGGGAGAGCAGCGTTTGCTGACAGAGTCCCCTGCTTAACTAAAGTTTATTATTACTATCATTATTAGTTATGCAAACTGCCTTGAGAACCCGTGTTTCACTCTGTCAAGTAGTAGTCTGTAAAAAGAATGCCTCTTTTTCTAATGTTTAATTCATCTGTGGCATAAATTGGCTGGGTGCATGGTCACTGCACCGTGCACGATCAGAAATTGTAAAGGGAGACGGGGTGGGGGTGGGGGTGGGGAACTCGTTGTACTTTTGGAAAGGGGGAGATGGAACAAACATCTGTGCCCCAAAGAACGTTTTTTGCACTGTTTTTCTTATCAAATAAAACCCAAAATTGCTGATAAAATGTGTTGT
>JAOBYE010272430.1:0-13210 GCA_025403585.1 Parazoanthus swiftii | reverse complement strand
TGATGGCTCCGTCGTCCTAGTAGTAACGTCTGATGGTTCCGTCGTCCTAGTAGTAACGTCTGATGGCTCCGTCGTCCACGCAGTGCTCTCTGGTGTCACTCCACCATCAGTACTGCAATTCTCACAGGAAGATTTTGTTGTTGTGCTGAAATACAATCGCATATAACAATTTTCAGGATTCTCTTTCACAATTGCTTAAATTGTGTGTTTACAATCACGAAAACCGTATCATAACGTTATTGCTTATAACCGCGGTACAAAATCCGTCACTATAATCAATGTTCAGTCAAAGTTAAGCATAAGTGATTTTTTAAGAAAAACGACTGAAACAAAACCTATATCGTTGTTGTTATAACTACATATACTTTTAAAAAGGCCAATTATACTTGTGCTGCAATCTTTCTTTCCTTCAGTGGACCTCATTCAGTGGAAACACAAACAACACAAAATTACCCACTGTAAAGGTGAATTCGTTGTAACGGGCATTGTGCTTGATCTTGTGGGACTTCCAGCGCTTCCTGAGAGAAACAGAGTAAAGGTAGGTTAACACGCCAGGCCGGATTATGAGGCCGGCGTTTGTTACAAAATACTTTAAAACTTTGTCAAAACCTAAGGATTCAAACTAACGAAAGAAGCTTTCATGCATGTCACTTAAAGGTGAAGTTAAACGGTTTGTTACAAAATACTTTAAAACTTTGTCAAAACCCAAGGATTAAAACTAACGAAAGCAGTTTTCATGCATGTCACTTGAAGATGAAGTTAGACAAAACGGTTTGTTACAAAATACTTTAAAACTTTGTCAAAACCCAAGGATTCAAACTAACGAAAGCAGTTTTCATGCATGTCACTTAAAGGTGAAGTTAGACAAAACGGTTTTTAATGGAAAAGTGTTGTACAAGAAATCGTGTAACAGCGTGTGGAACTGAGCAACTTTTGTTGGATTGTTTCTAATGGCGACATGTGGTGAGTTTTTGAACACTACTCGGCAGAAACTTGTAACGCGTTGCCGCAACAAATTAGCGCTAAGAATCGTAACCGAGCGCCATGTTACACAATCTCAATTTTTAACGCATCAATGTTGCGCGAAATTTGTCTTCCCTTGTAACATCACATTAACGGCTGTATTTGCTGGCATAAGCAAATTTACAAAACAGGTAAATAAATTAGAAGCTGGTACTTCAGGTGATGTTACACGAAACAATTTTAATGCAACAATGTTGCACGAAAAATCGACACCATGTGACAGGGTACGGAAGGCGATTTTTGAATCGTTATTTCTAGTAGTAACAATTGCGAGTTTTGAAGATACTGCGTGCCGTAATACACAGGTTCAATTTTTGCACAAGAATGTTACACGACAATTTGTTGTCCCGTGTAACATTACCAAAAGATGTTCCAATCTCATTTTAAGAAAAGAGCAATATATCTTCGCATCCGTATTGTCGCTGTAAAGCATCATTTCAAAATGGTAGCTCAGTCTTTGTAACGCACTCATTTCAACATGGTAGCTCGGTCATTGTAACGCATTCAGTTCACCGTGGTAGCTCAGTCAGTGTAACGCATTCATTTCAAAATGGTAACTCAGTCAGTGTAACGCATTCATTTCAAAATGGTAGCTCAGTCATTGTAACGCATTCATTTCACCATGGTAGCTCAGTCAGTCAAGTTCGTCTGATACTTGTATTTATCTGTTGAGACAGGGCCTCCACAGACGAGGGAAACAATTATCGATAAGTGTAAGTTGTTGAAAACAAAAAGCAACCAATGACTATTAAAGTTCGACACAACTATTCCCTGGTACTGGAGATCAACCAATGTGGCAAGTTGCCTGAAACCTGCGAATGTCAACCTTGCTGCAGGGCGTCGTAAGCTGGTTAACAAAACAGCCATGTTAGTTATCGATATCAAAAGTTCTTTTCCTTTCTTTGTTGTCGATTACTAGATTTTTAACAGTTTAGTATCGATGACTTGAAACACACAATTATGATTTGTTATTGATAACTATTTCCCACGACAGTAGCAGATAACACACATTTGCACACATTTTTATCGGATGGGTTATATTTTATTATATGGATTTATCGGATGTCTCTACTGGGCGTTACTAAAACCGGGAACGGTCAATATGAGTCGGGGAACGGTCAATATGAGTCGGGGAACGGTCAATATGAGTAGGGGAACGATTGAGGAGTGAGAATCTACAAATTATTTGAAGGCTGGGGGATTAAAACAATTAAAAACGTCAAGCATCGCTGCAGATATTCTAAATATTGAACGTTCCACGACTCATATTGACCGTTACCCGTTCCCCATTCCGTTTTATTTCAAATATTAACAAAAAATACTTCACCGTTGACAGGAACAGCTTTGTAGGTAGCAGTGAAACCTTTTCCACCGGAGGCAGCGTCCGAACGAAAATATACGACAACATGCTTGGTCTGGGAGCGCACTGAAGGGTGATAGTCATAATGTGCCGCGCAGTATCTCGCTATGAGATGCCGTGTATCACTGTCACTATACACTTGTGAAACTTGGATGTAGTCACATGCACATTCAGGCGCACAGACTACTTGGAGGGAAATGTAAGTGAACTGCACTTCAATCACGTGATTGTCGGGAACTGTTATCAGCCACTCGCAGTTAGCCCGGTTGAAGTACGGGTCGGGATAGTTTGGCGAGCTGAGACTGCCGTTCAATCCTGATAACCGCCACCTGCAAGCTGAAATGAAAAAAGAAAAAAGCTCCGAGTAGAAGTATCATGTTAAATATAACCATAAAATAAAAAATAACTAACAAAATTTATGGCTAAAATTCGGAATATTTTACGAAGTTCCAAAAATATATAGCTCTTTTTAGCCGAGTGCGAAGTCCGTACGGCAAGTTATGGACCGAGTTTTTTCCTTCCTTTTATGGCCCAAACGCGAAGCGCGCGGGCCATGAAAACAAGGAAGGAAAAAACGAGGATCCATAACTTGCCGTACGGATCGAGCAAACGAGGCTAATCAGATGTTTACTTTGTTGATTATTTGAAGCAAATGAGACTGTTAATGACAGCCGCTCCAGAACTAGAGGTCCGTAAGGCTACTTACGGACCTGAAATTGACCAATCACAGCGCGCGAAATCAGTCAGTCATATAATAAACGCCTTTTGTTAAATATTGGAGTGTATGAAGGTTCTTACGTTGGTAGTAGCAGTAATCTATACACGGCGGCTTTGTTACAGCACGCTTAGGGTATGGAGGCCCAACGGCATTGTGGTTGTCAGTTCTTTCGGTAACAAAACAAATGTATTCTTGGTTATGGAGTGTGCCGAGAACCTCCTGGCAATCTATTTCATTAGAGAGCATCAGGTGAAATGGGTCGTCCGCCGGGAGCACTATCGGTTCATGCGCTGAGCCATTGATTTGACAACAAAACCGAATTAACGTATCGTTGTTGTAAATTCCAGCAGGAAGAGTTCCGCCTTTTCTGTTCCTGTTTTGATGACCATTAGCACCATTTTCGTCATCCCAAAAAACAAACCCAGCTTTAAAAGTTCCACTTGTAGCTGGGCACTTCTCTCCTCGCTGGTAAATACAATATTTACCTCTCGGCCATACTGGGAGTTTATTGTCAGAGGCACCAGTGTTCTTGATACAAAAAAACTGGTTTACATCTCCGTTGACTAAATGTGTAGCAAGGTGGAACGCCGCCGACCTATAACTTCCTTCCAAGTCTTGGAATCTGTAACCAATACTCCATTTAAACTTACGTGAATTGGGACATCCAGTTCTTGCCATTGGAAGACCGTACGAACCGCCGGGTCATGTTTTCTGCATTATGGATATCGCTGGAAGATATAAAAAACAAACATTTATGAGGAGTTTTGTGCGTTGTAGGCTTGTAATTATAAGGTAACCTCTAATATAACACTATCGATACCAAAGTCAATACCAGTTACGACTAAAATGATTAAAACAATCAGTACCGATAATAACAAAAATGACAACAACGACAGCAACAGTAATCAGTAAGCATAAAAACTAGAAATTATAAGAGACAACAACAACAAAATTAAAACATAAAATGATCAAAACATCACCTTCGACAACAACAACAACAACTGTTATACAACAACAACAACAACAACAACGACGGCAACAATTACATAATGACAACAGTTTAATGTGACAACAGATATCAAATGATCTGAATATCTAAAAATTTACCACAAAGGCAATTAATGACAACTGAAACAAAACTGTCCATTCACGGCAAAGCAGACACGGATCCACAAAGTTGGTCTGTCCCTATTTCAGACGCAAAACTAAATTAGGACAACCTTTTCCTGTATCAGCAATAAGACTCTGGCACTCTTTGAACCAGGTTTCAAATGAGCAAAAGAAACAAAGTGGACATCTAGAAGAACAAGACTGTTATTATGAAAACTGCGACACTAACTCTGAAATTAGACAGCTTTTTTTCCAACTCATCTGAAGACGTCTTTAATGATTTAGATGAAATTAAGTCAATAGTGTTAGGTCAATGCGAAACTAATAAAAAAACAGGAAGGTGAAAGCATACCAACAGGCAACATTCGGCATGTCAAGTTTTTATTATTGTATAACTCTGGCGGAGCAGCTTTTAGAAAAACTGTTTGCAAGAGCTCAGTTTGATATTTCCCGTACAGACCCCACTCTCGGTTGATAAGTAGTTATTATTACACTTAACCCTTTATTTTCGATTAAATACTCCTATATAGAATTTCAAAACTGGGTGACTCCTCATCGTTACTTTGTCTACACCACCCTTACCCCCTCCCCCCAAGGCTTTAACAATGAAAGCTCCCTCACTGAGAACGATAATTCAGTATGGTATCCGCTTAAGCAGAAGATAACAAGAGACAGTTTTTCTAATTAACAGATTTTGACTTTTTCAGGGGATCAAAACTCGTACGTTGGAATAAAAATATTCCTCTTGCGAACTAATAGTACGTTCTTATATACAACTTTCATTATTTGTCCCAGTGACACAAAACAATAACTTCAAGTCGAGGTCAAGTTCTAGCCTCGACTCAAAGTTTTTGTTCATATTGCCTCTAGGGCGTATGTTAAGAGAGTGGCCCATATAAAAAACTAATAGGCGGTGAAACCTGAACCTCGCGAGTAGTCCGAGTAGGATCTCATAAGTTTATTCTTATAAAAATAAACGTGTGGTAAAATTCAGCGGCTTATTGTTAATCAAATAAACCATGTTCTATAAAAACAATTTTCTGTTTTTCATTTTTGTATTATTTTTTGATTATTCGATAACTCGGTGACCTTAAGTTCGTTGGTCGGGCACTGTGATTAATTAACTATCAAAGCACCTTGTCTCTCGTTCTAATGGACACATTGGTTACGTTCTTTTTTGTATAAGAACCGATTTTTTAAGAACGTCGAGGCTGAAGAAGTACCAAAATTTAAGAACATTGAACAAGAATACGCTGTCGCTGGGGATACATAGAGAACATTTCTTTTACAAAATTTTGTTTAAGGCGAAAAAAATTGTTGTTAAACTGTAAAATAGTGTCACCAAATGCTCATGCAACATTGCCGACTGCCTACTCCAAATGTGGATATGCAAATTGGTATATTTCTACTATGGAATAACTTGTGTGAATGGAAGATGAAAATTGAAGTATGTATCCTAAAAAGACAAGAACATTTTAAGAGCATTTGAGGCTGAAATCCTCAAACTAAACATGCAATTAAGGACAACCAGCCTCAGCCAACAAATTAGACGTTCTCATAAAGAATGAGTGTAATTTTTATTTCTGAAAGTCACTTAAAGCAAAAAGATGTTTCTATTTAAACATACTGTAGTTTACAAAACCAATTGACCTCCAACAACTTGCGATTTTTTTATCCTTTAGTAAATGTGTTTTAACAGGCATCGAACTATTACGCTTGTTATTTTGTTTGATTATTAAACAAATTCAGGATGTTTTCTTTTATATATGCAGATGAGAAAGAGATCAAGACGAAGGCCAAAAGAGAACTGTATATTCTGTAAAACGATATGTTAGTCACGGCCGATAAACGTGCTATGGAAAAACCGAGCTGCCCACTCCCTCAGTAGATATATATAAAGTCATCGCTGAAAATTGAAAAGGGTAATCTAGTTATACATTACATAGACATAAGGATGAAAAACAGTCTAAGCTCTCGCAACTTTCACTTCACCACTTCGATTGGAAAGTTGAAAAGATGAAGTAAAATCTGACGAAAAGAGTTGATTTAAAGCAATTGCAATCTGTGTGCTCCAAGGATCATCAACTCAACACAGTCAAGCTTTTACCACCAGTAAAATACAAAGACTTGAATGAACTAAACAAACAGAAACTAGAATTGATGGGAATATAAACGTCGATTAGTATGCAATTATGATCAAAAACAAAGCTATTTCTAAACGTTTACTTTAAAACTTACTATTAGTTGTACCCACAGCAGGTGAGCTAAAACTGAGAAAAAGTCAGGTATTATCGGACGTAACTCACTGTTTTTTGTATGTACGTTGACTAGTACCGCGTTTATATCAAACACTAAACATAATTATTTCAAACTTGTTCGACTGAAATATGTTGGTACTGTTACGTGATTATAGGTTTTCACGCGTTGGAAAAGAAGCATTTGAATATTTTAACGATAAGCAACTTGCTTGTACAGGTTTTAAGCCAGTCTCTGTTTTTCAAGTGTCAAATTGTTTTTGAATCACGATTAGTTAAAGAGGCATAGGTCTTTACAGATATAAACTTACCATCGCCCATTGCTACTTTTAGTTGCAAAGCTGTAGCCAAGGAGATAATGAACAGAGTAATCATTTGCATCTCTGCACTTTGTGGATTCAACAATCTACTGAGAAAGCGACGGCAGGATGAACCTGATATCCCAGGGAAGATGGTTTGTCTTCTCATGCTGCATGCCGGGCTGACCTGTGGTCGGAAGTAAATATTGATTTTAGAAGGGGCGGATGTCTCGTGGAGACACTATGAAGATTTTTTTAACATGATTGTGCAATAGAAAAAGAAATAGAAAAAAAGAAGAGAAAGATCCGCAAGAACAAAACAAGAAAAACTGAGCTGTTTAAAAGACAAAACGAACAAAAATTCCTGAACACTTACTTGTGTTGAGTACTCGCGTAGTGTGCGGTACACTAGGGTGGGATCTGAAACTCCAGAAAGACGTACTACCTAGCTATACTTATCAAACAAGCCGGTAAGACTAGAGTGGCGCAGTTTCATGCACCGCCGCCACCTTAACAAACAAAAAGCTATTACATGATATTTTTTTAGACCAAACATTACGCCAAAATTAATCATAAGGACTTTATGTTCAGCCGTCAATAAAAAAAAAACACTAAATACGACTTACGAACAAAGGCATGTACTTTCAATTAGAACAGTTGGGCTCAACCTAATCAATATAACTGATTATAAGATAACATTATTTATACAGGGTGCCCACGTCACAAAAAGTGCTTTTCTGTAAAAATCCAACCAGTCCCAGTGATGGCCGTCAATATTCGCTTGTACTTGTCAAACATGTTAAATGTGTGCCTGTTCACATAAAATACGCCGCTCACTCTCGTACTCTAGTTTGGACAGCATTACCTCTCTGAGTAACGCAGGCTACATTAAAAGCAGTCTTCCCTCTGATTTTCGTCTTTGATGTCAGTCTTCCTTAGTTATTATTTTTAAACAAACCAAGATATTGAAAAATATCTTAGTTTGTTTGTTTGGGATCATTCACAATTTTCAAAACGTTCACAAGTCTACAAACCGTACTTTTCTGTGATACCCATCTCCAAAACTGTGAGTAGTAAGCGTCGATAATCCACTGAACATGGAATCATGGAGTAGAAAAAACTATCGGCAAATTCGGAAGCAAACGCTGGTTTGGCTTCCCCCGAAACTCCCCTCCCTTTTCCCTCTCCCTCCCCTCAACAACACACCCTCTCCAAAAGTACGCTTTGTACGTACGTTTGTAAATTACCATGTTAAGCAGTTAAGACACCGCTTTACTCTGCCGCTTTAATCTGCTCCTTAACCATAACCGTAGACATGCACACAACCAACTTCACATTGACCTAGTCATTAGGTTACCCATACATGCATTCCGATCCGCAAGGAAGAGGTTCTTTAACATGCGGTTCACATATGTATGTTGCGTGTAATAATTAAAGAAAGGTTGCTTTATTTCCACCACCTTCAAATTATGCCCAGGAGCCCATAAGCAATAACTTCAAATCCATGTTTATGAGCTCTGGTGCGTTTTATGAAGGCGGTAAAAGTATCCAGGTTCTAATACCGGTACATAACATTTACTCTTTTTCTTGGCCTTAATTTGAAGTTACTCGTTTGCGATTCAAAGCAAATCTCCGGTTTGCCATGTGATGAGCTAACATGTTTTAACGCTCTGTGTGAACACCTTGCTCTAAGCTTTTTGGCTAAAGTGCAATGAAGGAAAGGGAAAAGAAGGGAAGGGAAAGGAAGTAAAACCAAAGTAGACCAAAGTAAGGTAAAAAAAAAGTAAAGTAATGCCGTTTATCCAAGATATTTTTTTCAGCGCATGTGCTATATAGCATCAATGAATAAGCCATAGAGTTTCAATTAACTGTACCGAAAAAGATGCATGGCGGATGCACGTTTTATTACAATACCCTGCAAACCTAACACAGCCAGTAGGCATAGAGAAAGCCACATACTTTTGTGATATTCATCACTGTACTGTAACAACGTTGTGTATACTTGGTTTACAGTTTTTGTAACTTTTCTGTGCGTTTTACAAGCATTTTTAGGATCTTCGCGTTCCATCAATGTCCAATAAGTAGTAAGTGCATTTTAAAATTACTTTTAATCAGCATTTCGTACGTTTTACCCTTGAACATTCGTACAATGTTTATATATTTTACATGAGGTAGTTAGTAACTTATTATCTTATACATTATTATCTTATACCAGGGCCGTAATAAGTCTTGGAAAACTGGAGGCACAAAAATAAAGAAATGATATGTCAAATTGTTTCCGTTTTACATATTTAGTCAACACTATTTTGGTTGAATTAGTCTACAAATGAAAATTAGGATCGAAGTTTACTCTCAGCCTTTAATACAGTTCTGAGACTTGTTTCAGTGACTTTGTTTTTGTGAAGTTTTCCTTCTGTGAATTTTTGTGAGTTTGTACCTGTGAATTTTAGTTTGTATTGACACCAAAAAGGCAAAAACACTTCGCTGTTAGCTCATAGTTCACCCTCTCATTCTGATGAATTGGTTACCATCTGACAATGTAAAATGAGAAATCCCCAAAATGGAACATTTCATTTGTACGTGCGTTTTAAATCAAGGGTGCATTTCAAAAAATGATTAGTGCCTCCAGTAGTGAATCCTCTACATTCAATGCAGTTTTTAAAACAAATTCAAACTTTTGTTGTGTTCTTTAGTTTTCTAATCTTGAACCAGCTACAGGACTCAGCGAACCCCCTACGTCTGACCAGCCAGTGAAGTTTTCTTGATAGACTCAGGCTTTTCTTTCTTTCTTTCCTGCGTAAAGTCAGACACCCCAACTCTGCTACAGGACTCTGCAAGAAGATTATCACGATTTTAAATCTTTTGTAGTAGAGCATCCGCACCACGGACAATTGTTTTTCCGCTCAAGCTCTTGACATTAGTGGTAACAAACTAACTTGGTATTCAGGACATATTTTATTGACAAGAACTGAACTCTTGGATTCTGAAAATATTTTTTCTGAACGAGCCTTGTAGCATTCATGGGAAATACTTACTCTTTACAATGAAATAAGTACAAATAAGGAAAATGTTACTCCTTGAAGGTTTAAAACTTTAAATTGTTAATGCCACTAATAATATTAGCGTTTCTAAAATTATCCATTGCGTTTTTAACATGTTTATCAAAGTATCCGAATCGGTTGCTGTGAGGATTTCCTATATTTTTTGTTTGTAAACTAAAAAGTCTAAATAATGATATGGAATTATACAGAAGGTAACAAAGCGTTTCTCAAAACTAAATATTTAAACCGCAAATGGCCATCAGTAAAATATGTAAAATTTATGCAATTCTGACATTAGGCTCGACAAATTGCTTGAAAATACACTTTCTTAGTAACTATTTATAATTTTGAAGAACTCGGGCTTAGTATGTCAGCTGAGATTTTTCCATTCACAGTGTAAAAAAAGTGGACTTCCCCCTCACCTGCCATAAGTGGCACCGCCTAACTGTTGTGCTTCCAGGGAGTTCCTGAGGCGAAAGATGATTATAAATTTCAAAAACACTCTATGGGTCTCACTAAAGTACGTCATAAACCTTACGAGTAGTATATTGCTTAAATTACCTCCTTTTGTGCAGTACGCAATGCTAATAAGTTATTTTGGAAACGTTTTACTGTCGGCCACAAAGATCACGAGGCGAGGCGCGTTTTGTTTTTCAAACAAAACTGGAATTGGAAGTGTTGCGACAAAATATAAACGTTATGCAGTAATGTTGCAAGACTTTTCGACACAATGAAGTAAACTAAAAACCTTAACTGTATAACAATGACATAAGCATTAACATTCAAGATAAAACAATGATAACAACAATAACAATAATGAAAAACAACAATAATGATGACAATAATAATAATAAGAAGAATAGTATAATAATACAGCTGTTGTCTAACTTCTCTAAGTGCTTTGCATTCAGCTGAGCACCGTATCTATCTTTTGTGTGCAAAGAAAGAGCACTGACTGCAACAGTCGAAAAAACATTTTCCTTAAGTTTAGCTTGTCCAAGACCAGTCCAACCTCTTTTTTCCTGTTTGCGAAAGAGAAGACGGCATGGAAAGCTGACTCGTACCCAGTCGTTTAGTATGAATTTTTTTTCGAGGGAAAATGGGGCGAGGGAAGTGTGAAGGCAGGCCCGTAGGCAGGGGGGGTGCGCGGGGTGCCTACGCACCCCCTCCCCCTACGGATCCAAAAAGGTCCGCATCTGAGGTTTAATAAGACGATGAAGAAGCCCGAATAGATTTATCGTACCAGTTGGTGCTACCGTAATTCGAAACGACTAAAAAAAAAAAAAAAAAAAGCCGTTAGTGTGTTTGCTTCATAAATTTTGCTTTTAAGAGTCCAAGTTTACGAAATTTGCACCCCCCCAACAAAATTCCTGGCTACGGGCCTGGAAGGGCAAGGGGAATTGTGGACGCTCTTTTTTTTCTTCTTTTCCTCGTGAAAACGACTGGGTACAAGTCAGGATCCGAATTAAGTTGCGGATTAAGTAACAATCCGAGCTCGTGCTAGGGGAAGAACGTCAAAACTAAAAACAGCTGAATTTAACTTGACCTTGGTCTGTCGTACAATGTATCCCCTGTGTGTTGTGCCTTCTCCGTGTCCAGGCTAAAGGGAGACATTGAGTTAGAGGAATGAATATAGAATAGAGTCATTCTGTCCTAGATAAAACTGGTCATTTCTATTTAATTGCCAAAATGTTAACTTTGGTTACACACTTAAACGTCCACAAAGTGTGCGAAACCAGTTCAGCAGCGACGGACATGTGTTTGGTAACGTCTCCAACGGGATTTTCTTCATTATTGGCTTACAGAGTTGAGAAGTGTTTATTTTGACGTTAAACTCGGACACAAAACAGCCTTGTCAAGACTTCTACATTAATTGAACCTCACCTGAGACTGTCGTACATGATATTCTCTGTTTGTTTTTCTCTCTCCACGTTATTCTCAAGACTGAGGACGCAGCAAACATAATTAGCATTATTTCACACAATAAACGTTTCAAGTATAATCTTGCAAAGCTATATGTAGATATATATTTTGTTTTGTCTCGTCTTTTATTGTAATGTATTGTTTCTAGCGTATCTATTGTAACTTATCGTATCATACCATGCCAAATCGTATTGTTGTATTGCTTTAGTTGTTGTTGTTGTTATTATCATTATTATTATTATTGTCATCATCATCATCATCATCATCATCACTATTATTATTATTATTATTATTATTATTATTGTTACGTTTTGAATTGACGAAGTTTGACGAAAATGCTCTATGCGGTGTGACAGAGCCTGATGCAATAATAATTTAAAAGTTCAAAAGGGTTTGTTAGAGAGTTACAACCTTTAGTTCACGTTATAAATACAATAAGTGACCACCATCAAGTGACTGAAGGAAATTATTCAAGGGTTTGGGACAAAGGAAATGGTAATTAGATTTCAACGGTTAAGGAGCCAATTACTAGCTCTTCTGTTCATGTCACAAACCCCTGAATAATTTTCCCCGGTTACCTGATGATAGCATTGCGTGAAACTCGGAGACGTAAAATACTGCCAATTTCTTTCGAATTTTTGTATAATTGTTATTAATGTTGTTATATCATTATTGTTACGTCAATATTGTTATTATCATCATCATCATCATCATCAACTTACCTTTCGTAGAGCACATTCTCAGATTTGAGGGCATAAACTTCACTGCAAGCAACGAATTACAAAGGCAATTCTAGTGGAACATTACTTGGTAGTGTGAAGAGAGAGAGAGAGAGACTTGGTAGTGTGAAGAGAGAGAGAGAGAGAGAGAGATGCAAAGGTAACTTTGACAATGTAATGTTCCTGACCTCACCCAACGAAAATGAAAGGAAAAAATGACAGAAAATGACAGAAAATGACAGACCAGAGAGAATAATAGAGAACAAACCGATTGAAAGAAGGGTTACCTTTCTGCGTAAATTGGATTTTCGCTTTTCTTCACTTCTTGATTTTTCATGAGTGGTAGATTTACTGGATGATCGCTGGGTGTAAAAAGAAAATTTAGATTTAGATCCAGGATCCAGTAGATATTGAAAACAGCTTATTAGAAAAGAGAATACGCATAGTGATATACCACTGATAATCTGATCACAATCTTTTATATGATGAGTTTTTTGTCAGGCAAATCTTCCTGAATCGCTAGCTTTTTGGAAGCCACATGGCGTGTCGAAACGGATGCAATTTGTGCGGTAATGTACATTACAAATCAAAATAGATATGAGGCGCGTTCCTTATTTCTTCTTGTAATGTTTACCATTTAAGACATCTTTTTTCATATATTATATATACCACTGGGTGTTTTTCTTGGTAGTAATAGTAGTAGTAGTAGTAGTAGTAGTAGTAGTAGTAGTAGTAGTAGTAGTAGTAGTAGTAGTAGTAGTA
>JAOBYE010272319.1:0-14807 GCA_025403585.1 Parazoanthus swiftii | reverse complement strand
CATTACAATTCATATGAACCATCCCTGGTTCTCCGAGGATGCCGATTTTAACATAATTCACACCACATGTAAAACTGAAGACTTTGCCTGAAATCTGCCGATAAAGCGACCATCAAATCTGGCCTTGAAGGAAATTGAGTAAGAGCCCTGATCATGCAGTTGAGATATACACAAAAAGTGGAGCTCAATGATCCTTAACCTAGGGAACGAAAAAGGAGGTGTAGCAACTAAACAAGTAAGTAACTTATTAGTTAAATATTAAAAAAAAGGAAAGCTAATTTTTAAAAACAATGTACGCGTGGATAAAACATCGGATTAAACAATATTGAAATTAAAGGAAATTCAAAGGAGATTCAATGCAACTCACACCGTTTGGGTGGAACAACAAATGAAAGATCGAGAACCATCTTTATGTCCTTTTGCTACGAGTATGCACTAATACAAAAGGTATTTTGTAGGTTTTTTTTATAATTATGGGAAGAATAAAGCTTTAAAGCCATTCTAATTTGTCGTGAGGATAGAGACTGGGGGTTGAAATATAGAGAACTGATTAAAGAGTCTAGCTAGCTCTTGTAGAGTGTACCAATAATCAGTGCAAGATTTTGTCCAAGCGATGTATTGCAGGACTGACAAAGAGTTCTCACAATGCCAGTGGTACAATAATAGTAAGAAATGAAAGAAGAATGACTGAGACACGCCAAAGTTATTGACAAACTATACACGACTGCAAATAACGCTGAACTGATCTGGAATAATCATTTGCACCGTAATTTACAACCGAGTTCATACCCGGCCTGCTGAGAATACATTCCATTTTTCCCTTTGAGACAACAGGAATTAAAGCTGATTTTAAAGAAAAAATGCCGTTCTTGTCTTTTTATTAGAATGTATTCTTCCTGAAACTATTGAAACGAGCGAGCTACTGAACGGATCCGAGATATTGTAACTAAAAACGTTTTCCCTTTCTTGTCATGCTTTATAAAAGTGAAAAGCATTTTTTTATGGCAGTTTCTTTGTAATATTAATGATATACGGATTTCACAGATTAACTATGTTCACAGAGCAAAACTGGGGCGGAAAAGTTTTCCGTTCACAGAATGAATACACTACACAAGTTTCAAACAATGCAGTTTTCTTTCTCAAAACTATTGTGCCCTAAACTTCAAACGTTAGAGTTCTATACGGTAGATGACATGCAGGCGACTTCTTTTGGAACTAAATTTTCCACTGATATTCCGTTCGTTGTTCAGCCAATATATCCCCAGCGGCAATGATATAGCAAAGGCGGACGAAACACCAGTAGGTGGTATACTTAACAAGCTTGGCGATAGTTCGAAGAAGGAGCAGATGTTTTATTCAGAATTTTATTCACTAAAAAATAAATTTGATTTAGGAACTATCAGTTATTTTGGCAGGTCGGTACAAACGGTCAGCGGCTATTCATTGCTGGTATGATCAATGATTTTTCTACTATCGACGTCCGGCGAACGACTGACGACGACCGAACGTGTTTTACACTGAGAAACGAGTGTATAATATACGTCAATCTTGTCATGATATTATTGGCAGTGACTTCACTGTTGCCACTGATGTAAATATTGATAACAGGTGTGTAAACGTGACACACTCCAGCTAGCCAATCGATGCGTGAGCTTAAATTGATAAAATGAAATAAAATTTTCTTAAGTGATTTGGAGAGAGCTGAACCCATGCAAAAACTAAATGTTTCACATAGAGGCGACAAAAGGCAGATATCAAATTCCGTGTGGATTATTTCTCTTGATAGCCTATTATCGTAAATCCATTACAAATACGTATGATGACTCAATATCTCTCCCTTTTACGAAAAAGAATATACTGTAACCTATTTTCCTGTTCTAATTAGAGTACATCTATAAAAGGAAAAGGTTCAATGCTAACAAGGCAATTCAGAATGGAATGTGGGGCGAATGATTGCGAATCGGAATTAAATTGCATACAAAATAGAAGATCTGCGTGGAAGGGATTGCTTAACTCTGACCAGGAAGTCAAGCCGTAAGAAATTAACTTTGATCTAATAAATTGGGGGCTTAACATTAACAAAAGTTTGACATTTGCATAATGACAGGATCACAAAGTTTGTGTATACTTGCGTGAGTTGCCATTTTTTGTTTGCTTTTCTCCTAGTTGAGGTTTCAGGTAATAGTCAGTTAGTGAAACACGATGTGCAACGGCGGACACGCCGGCATTAACTGCTCTGTTGTCCTACAGACTTCCTTTATGCCTTTCTTGAGTTTATTGGGACAGTCATTAACTATTTTGAACAGCATTACTTAATCTTAGCCGATTAACTTTTTAGAAATGAATTTTAATTACCACTGACTCATTACACTTGTCTTCAAAGACACAGGCGGTCATTCTGTTGTGTTTGATTTACAGACGCCTAAAACCAAACTAAACCAAACCAAACCAAGACCTCAGTTAATCGTAGAACGGCCAATCCATTTATACTAACAAATCAGCCCAGAGGGGGCCAATTGGACTCCTCCCTCCTCCCGTATGCTTTTCCAAATGGATACACATAAAAGATCGAGCTCTTGTACGTTAGCTAACTACTTTACATGACAACATATTAAGTTTTCGTTAACAAATATTGCTATGACAACAGTCGTTTCACAACATGTCAACAATCTTGGATTTTTCAAAATGTTATTTTTAGCAAAACTGCAGCAAATTTTCTGGAACCAAGAAGAAAGCACGTATTAACAGCCTCAAAACCAAAAAGTAATCAAGAATAAAATGGAAAATAATATATGACACAAACTTTGTTAAAAATATCCCGGTTTTTTAACTCGTACGTTGCTTTGCATTAATTGTTTAGCACAAATTATAAGTGGTAGCGTCATCCAATTAACGTCAAAAGGTGTGTTCATCATAACTTGACTGCAGGTACTTCAAGTTTCATTTTGATTGCTTTACGGTTTCAACTTTTGTTTGGAGTTACTTGGCACGTTTCTTTGTTTTCTGTTTTTGTTCTCCGTCTCTTTTGTTTGTTGGCATTGACTGCGCACAAAGACAAAAGTATGACCAGCTAACTGGTAAAACATTCAAGCTCACACATCGAACAAAACAATATGCAGGGTCACGTTTTGTTCATTATAAAACAAAGCAGCTTTGTACTCTCCTTTTGAAGTTTTTTGAGCGTGGTTATTAGTTCTATCTATGTCGAGACGACAGACGGCAGTAGCGCAATCAAAATTTGTGGTAAACAATCCTTGTACACAAAAGTTATTGTTTTTTTTACTCGTGTCCTTAGAACACTGAACTTTATCGTTTGCTTGTGGCTTTATTTTTTACTCACAAGTACCTAACTAATATACCATTTATCTGATGCAAAAGGTTTAAAACGTTTTATGTTTTTACAACGAAATCTGCTTACACCGCAATGTTCAGACTGATGAGGAGACTTTGCTCAGAGAAAGTTTTTGTTTTCGTTTTTTTAATGTTTTTATAAGAACAAACTAAACCTTAAAACTAAAAATTGGCCCTAACGTATAATGCCTGTTTTAACAGTGACTATAACCGCTGCCTTGCTTTTTCTAAGAACAGAAGTGAACATCAACTGCCGCAGATGTTGATGATCAGGCTGGAAGGTAAGTCAATAGATGATCGTAACTTGTCGCAAACAAACACAATTAGTGTTTTTCGCAGACCCTGATTTTGTTTTAAATCATATTAATCATGTCGTATACTGAACTTAACGATCGTACGTGTTTTTGTTCGTTTGTGTTAGAAGACATTGGTTCTTGTTGGTTTTGGGGATTGAGGATTATTTGCACATGTAGTACGTAGTTAAGACCATTTAGCAAGATTAGCTCTCGCAACTTCTGAATAGCTGGTGCCCATCAACGATGATTTTTCAATCCAATAGTTATTTTCTTCCAAATTTAATACACGGAGTATCAAATAAAAAGTTGTTGTTGTTGTTGTTGTTGTTGTTGTTGACCATAGTTAATAGAGCGAACTGGTTATGCCAATCTATGCCAGTTTCTTTACTATGTTAGTTTTATTTATATCTCTACCTCTTTTGTTCATTGGCCTGGACAGTTCACAAAACACAAAAAGAATTAAAATGCATATGGACAACTAACCTGCAAATACATTTGGGCAGGGTCACGGCTCGTTCAACGTTAAACAAAAGATGCTTGTACTCTCATTCTGAAGTTTGTTTAGCTTCGCAACCAGTTAGTTCCATCAGTTATATTTGAACTTAGCACCAGGTTCAATTTTAAGAGCAAAGAGGTACTATTTTCTGCTGTTTTAATTCTGTTGCATTTTACTAGTGCCTCAGTTTTTCCCGGCGAGTCTATGATACGTTAATACAACTTAAGATTTGACAAAAGATTTTTTGCGAGTATAACAGAGAGCAAGGCCATACAGTTTCACACTCTGGTGAACCCTGACACGAAGCTTTAAAACAGAGCCGTTTGTTTAGGTATACGGAACCAGGTCAAGTCTTTCTTGCTGGAAAGCAGTGCACTTTGGTTTGTATTAAAAAGAAACTCAGTTTGATGATGGGAATAGCCTTTGATCGAACTTGTACCATACGATACTACATACAGTACGATACGACGCGATACTCTATAATACGATGCATTATGATACGATCCGCCACATTACGACACGGTGCGCTATGATACGATACGATACATTACAATGCCATACGAAACGAAACAACGCAGTATGAAACGAAATAGAACAATACTTTACGAAGTGATACGAGATAATAACTTAAGAACTACTTCAAAACAAAAGATCTTAGGAAAACTTTTTAAGAATATTTGAGGTTGAAATCCTCGTAAAAAAATTAAAAACGTTCAACTTTAACACTAAATGATCTAGACGTTTTTATGGTGAAAGACACCAAAACATAGACGGTAAAGACGGGGCTGACCTGCCCTATACGTCAGCATGGCTCCACTGTACAAGGTAGTATTGTCGATGTTGGCGATGGATCAGAAGACTTCTGAAAACCTCTATTCAAAGAAAGAAATAATTCAAACACGCGGTACAGGCGTACGTCAGCAGCGTCGATCTGTCTGACTCGAATAACAGTAGAATCTCAATAGATTGGCAAAATTGCGTAAAGTTTTTCTCTAAAACTTTTTCAAGAGGTCAGCATGACTATAGTTCAAATATCTGATGATGTCCCCCATAAGTTGTGGATCAGTGTCTCATAGAAAACCAAAGTGATAACAGCAGGGAATGTTTTCTGTGAGAATATTAAGACTGAACATTTTATTTCATGCTTTTCTGGCTTGCGAAAAAAACGTTAAGGTTGTTTTTTATTTTAAAAACAATTTTCTATTATCTAAGAGAGGTACAAATTGGATACAAATTGTTTTAAAGCTACTAATGCCTTCAAATTAAACTTAACGTTCTTTTGTTTAGCTGTTTACTTTTTAGACGAAGATGGTTAATGTCTGTGTATCAGTGATTTTACTGTTGCGGTTTGCCTGTCAACTTAATTTCCTTGAATCGATTGCTATGTACTGTTCTATATATATAGTGCAAGTTGTATCTTTGTTTCAAATGGCGGAGGAAATACAATAATACAAAATTAAAGTAATATCTGATATTTGCGACGTTCGGCTTGATTGCCATTGTCTTTAGCAGCTCCGGTCTTAAGATTTATCATTTAACGGAAGTCAAAACTTTCAGATCAACCGGAAAATCGGTTTCACTGTATTTTTTTTTGAAAAAAATATTTTGAATGTATACTTCGTTAGAGAATTAAAAAAGACAACAAAAAACATCAGAATATAGCTATGTCAACACCCTAAAACATTAAGCGTTTTATGTAATTGTCCCATCAGTTAAACAGCAATTGTTCAACCGAAATCTTCTTTGCAAAATGTATAGCAAATGAGTGTTTGAAGTGAGCTAGAATTTTACATTTATTTTCTAGTTTAAGCAAATATATTTGTTTTAGCAAGAGCTGACGAGTTTAATTAATTCACACCGGAATCTAGGAGTGCACAGTTCAATTTAGTAGAGGAAATAATCGCAAGCCAATATTGTTGACGTACATTAAAGAAGTGTTTCAAAACAGAAATCAAATTATAGATATGAGGCTCGTATCCGACATAAGGGGCGATTTCCGATTTATTTATTACTAATAAATCCCATACGCATGCGTGTTTCTGAAATTTAGTAATTACACTTTTCACAATCAACTGACGGCAGGATATACCACGTATTAGATTGTATCATAAATGGTCAATATTCTTACCTTTTTGAAAAGCTATTTGGAATAAGAGTAAAATGCAATATTTTTCCAACAAAGACTTCTTCAAAAGAAGTTAGCATTTGAGGGGAAATGTTGAAGCGATAACAATCGGGGTAAGTACTATTCTAAAGCATACTGTTCCTTAGTCTTCTAAGCAATGGACAAAATCGACAATTTTCGGATTTTCGGTTTTAAATTCAATTGCAGGTTTTATGCTTTTTCTGGAAGTGCAGTGTTTGAAATAATACCAGTGAATTTCAAATTTCTTGTCTTGCTTGATCAGTTCTGTTAATTTTGTTAGCCATTTGTAGGTTTATTGTTGAACTTTTGTCAAGGTGACTCCCTACCACAAAACGTTACGTTCAAATTTGTCTTATTAATGAAACTGTCAGTGATGCCCTCCTTCCCCTCAGACATATACAACTAGTCAACACTTTAAAGACTGAAACATAGAAGTTGAACTTTATCTTGTGTTTAGATCCTATAGCTGATGCTCAAGAGAAGACAACAGTGTTGTTTTGCTAGTTGTGAGTGTTTCTATTTCGTTGGCTAATTGAGTGCCGTAATCAATTATGTTGTTTTCAGTTTCAGATATTTCCATATTCAAAATCTTAAATTTGATATATCAAGAAGTTTATCATTGATATTTTACTTGATTAGCTAGAGATAAATAGCTTTGAAGTTCCGATCCCCTATGCTCGATATTTTCTTTGTTTTTATTATACCAGTAAAGTCTTTAGTTTAATTTTTAAACTGAATATGCCGATGTCAGTAACAACTCGGCGCCAACTGGTGCTGTAAATATATATGTATATATAAACACATCCAGCTTCCACTCATATAATACGCTACTCACCATCCAAACATTTTTACAGCAAAAGTTCTAGAAGTACAAAAACAATCTTTTTCTAGAATTGAAGCAAGATTATATGGAATAGGATTGCAATCAGAAAATCGTTTAAAAGATCACTTAATAAAAAACGTGCCGTATTTATTGATATACTCATGGCGACTTTCAAAAGTAAAGTCACCCATTATCTCTCTCTTATTAAGTATCATCATTGAATAATCCGTTTCGTCTCTTTTTTTGTTCTCCTTCATTTCTTTCTTTAATTCATTGTAAATTTTTTTTATAGATCTAGTGCATAGATTAGTGCATATAACCTGCTGTCTGCAGATCAGTCAGTTTATAAACAAGAGAAAGAAAGTGAAATAGAACTATTTTTTTAAAAAACAAAATACATTTTTGGCTGGTTTTTTTTTGTTTATTTTTTGCACTGGTAGCCCATACCCTATAAAGGAAATCCACCATTTCGGTCATGAGGTCGACGTATTTTTGTTTCAGTGAGTACGCAAATAAATATATTAGTTTATTATGTAATGGGCCTTAGTATTTGTTGTTATATTCAGTTTGAACCCGTAGTCAATAATTTTGGGCTTAATCAAGCCAACATTTTTTTTGAAAATCTGAAATTCACATTTTTCCCGTTGTAAAAAACTTGTTACTGGACTTGACTGAAATTCATGAATGGCTTCCTGCATGTATGAGAGCCTGGGTAGCCCAAGCAGGTTTCAAACACACCGTAAATTCTGAACGCGAATTTAGTGGAATATGAATCCATCAAGTTTGAGCCGCGGAGCAAGTTAAAGATTAGTCTCGAAATAAATGCGCAAAAAACAGCATTGACACATTTTAGCTTTATACATCCAGACACTATCAGCAATGTTCTGAAAACTTAAATGAGCCGATAAAAAACACCGACTAGTTATCTGCAAAGTATTTAACAAACTCAGAAAGGGTCACTATTGCCCTATTGCTCAAAGAGATTCATTCTTTCTGTTATTAAGTGACAACAAAAAGGTCGTATACCAATGCAAGTTACTATAAATACCCCAGCCTTGTATATATCCCTTGGGGGTGTTCATCTTTAAAGTTGTTAAGACACACATTAAGATAATTTCTGTTTGCTGATTTCAATCATCAATATGTCTTGAGTCTGAAATTTGGTAAATCAAAACAGTTTTCCATTGAACATGCCACCGAACTTAGTACATTTGGATAGTTTTTGAAAAAAATCTGTCGAGACGTTTTGGCGCCACCTTAATATCCTGAAACGTTAAAGTGGCGCAAAATCCTCCAGAGAGAGTTTTTTTATTTTTTTAAAAAAAAATGTTCCTTGATAAGCGAACAGTTTTGATGCAATAAAAACGGATGTTCACCGATTATTTTTTTCTGCAAAATGCCGTCAAATGCCAAATATATGGTGTGTTTAAGGCCATGCCAAGTTGCCATGGAAACGAAATTTCCGATTTGAATACAAGGGTTGATAAACCAAAAAGCTTTTACATCACCAGATAGAAAAAACTGGCACAAATCCATCATGATGTACCAGACAGCCTTTCGCAAAGTTCAGTGGCGCAGCTAAACGAAAAACAGTTGGGAGCCACCTTAAGACTGTCAACTAGTCTTTATTGCCAAAAATATATTTATTGTCACCTATGTAGAGAGAGTACGGAACATCAATAAAATACTTATTATTATTATTATTATTATTATTATTATTATTATTACTCACTTAATTACTACTTTCATTTAAAATTACTAACTTATACTTACTTACAAACTCACGTACTACTTACATACTTAGTTATTTACTAGCATAGTAGTCTGAGCATAGTTGTTTTCTCCGTTCTCGTGCGTTTTTCTTGGACTCCTGATAAGGAGAAAATATGATGTGCAGCCCCTAATTTCGCAACTTTCAACATTATCATTGTCATCAACTTCTCCTTATTGGGGACACGTCAATTTCCGAATGCCAAGAGTCAAATAATTAAGATATGTTGTTAGTACCGGAAATCACATGGTTTTGAGTGCAACTTGGAATGTATTTGAACTCTTTAAATACCCATGAGGTCAAATTTATTCCAAGTTCACGAGAAAAACGGTATGATTTCTTTTAATAATATACATAAAAAAATTTCGACCGGAACAAACGTCTGCGAGTCATATGACAAGTTAATTTATTCAACAAACCTCGGAATGATTAACATGCAGCATAACAACGTTTATTCCCATTATTTCTGTTCATACATGCATAATAATTAACAATACATTTGTAATCACTTATTACATTTACAATGTTACACTACATGTTTGACGTAGGAGAGTGGTTAACTTTGCAGTCTCCGAGCGGTCTCTTGTTTTTTAAGCGGTTTTAACACAAGTGAGGAACATATTTTTTACGAGAAGTGAGGTTGAGGAGTGAGATGGCAGATTGCTGTTTATTCAGTAAATACAGTTTTTTAGAAATGTGAATACATTCAGATCTTTCAAGTTGGTAGGCTTGGCTCTTGTGTAAATGATGCGTAAATTTAGGAGTCTGGAGATCATCGTATAGGTGTAGCAAAGAGAGTGCACTATCTGGTTGATACCCAAATGTTTGTGCAAGGGCATAAGGACAACCCAAAGTAAAGACACAGCAGACGAATTCTGCCTAGAGTTCAAACAGTACAGAAACTTTCACCTGCTTCCACGCGTAAACACCGAAAATCTCAGGGCTTTTCCCTGTTAAAAACAGCAAAAAAAAGAAACCGTTGACAAATGCGAGCGGGCAAACATTTTCCCGCCACTTGGACAGTGTATGCGCGACAAGCCATTGCTTGGTCGCTCAGCTTTTAGCATTTTCCTTCATTTTGCTCGAAAATTGCCCAACCCTGCAAGAAACTCCTCTTGATTTAATTTTTAATGCCAATAATAATGTTTTGCGCCACAGGAAGTTTGATTTAAATTTCGTTTTTTCTGCACTAAATTTCCAAAAAACTGCACTACTCATAGCCAATCAACATCGAGAAACGTTTTCATATAATATATTTAGTATTATATATGAAAAAAGATATTATTTAGTAAGTAAGAAATATTTGCTGAGAACAAACACATAACAGTTAATGGCGTTCTTAATTCTTCATCAATAATGTTCCACTTTGCTCATGGAGATATTCATGGGAGATTTTGAGATTATTTTATCACAACGCAAGGGGCCAGAACCGTGCAATCAAATTCGGCAAAAGTAATATATTTTAAGAATTTAAGGTACAAAACGGGCAGTTAAAGTTTACTCATATTTTAGCGTCCACATTGCAAGTAATACAGAAGCTTCACTTCTTTTTACAAAATTCTTCAGTTCTTGCATGTGTACCGTTAATACAAGACTGAATTATGCCTGACTGTCTATAAATCGGCGATAGTCAGCTTAGGACAAAGGTTTGTCGCCACTCTTATTGGCCGCAGAACGAGTAAACCAGGAAAGAATGAAATAGATTTAATCCCAGAAAATCCTTTTTAGCATCAAAATGTTCAAGAAACTGCAAAAAATAAACATAACTGGCTGTTTGAAATCTGTTTTAATTAGTTACTGCATTTTAAAAGTACAAAGTAAAACAATTCGACGTCTCTTACGTTGAACTTAGCGAAGTGTTCGGAAAAAAACCCTCTCTCGGATGTCAAAAATTATCGAAGGTAATGTATTGAATTAGAATTTTGTTCTTAAAAAAATTAGCATTTATATCTCACAGAAACCCGTTAACATAAAACGTACCTGTAATTATCATTTTTCTCTTTAGAACAGCAAGTTTTGAGTCACATCACGCGTTTTAAATGTGAAATAATTTGATGTTCCAAAGAAAAGCAGAGAATAGAGATAATTGGAAAGCGGTCAAATTTTCGAATGATGTTAGTCTTGCAGTGTGAGAGAAAACTATTCAAGTTGTTTTATAATTTAGAATCGTATTTAAGGAAAGTGCGACTCACCTTTTTTAATGAACCGCGGCGTATGTTTATTATTTTAATGCGCTGTGGTGATGATTCAGCTTTCACTGAATCTCGTCCGTGTTCAATCAACTGACTGCAGGTGAATCAGAAGGTGTTAATAGGCTTGGATTCCGGTTTAAAAAGGGCTCAAAAATGAATGATTGCATAGACAAGTAGCCTATTCTTAGTAGAGCAAGATGACGAAGATTTTGACTTAATAACTTGAAAAGAACCATTTCATACACTATGGCGCCATGACTCAAAGTTCTTCAAATTTTTCATTGTTATTCAGATTTGCAGGTTGCTTTGAGATTAGCAGGACAATTGCCTTAATTATAGAAACAGAGGGAGTCCTTCGTTAAAATGTAGTTTTTCTAGCTTGATTGACGCCACCATTCAAATCCTCAGTTCAAAGATAAGTAAACATTTGATAGTCGCTATTTTCACATTTCTAGTCAGTGAGCTTATTAAAGAACCTTAATTATTAAACTTTTACTGTTCAATCAATGCTTCTTAGTCCTTTTAATGGAGGTTTGCTTGTTCAGTTGTCATATAGTTTTTTGTACTGGTGTCGGTTCTCTTTATTGAAAAGCAAGACTTGAAAAGGTCAAACTAAAATGAAGAATGCAATGAAAGTAGTAATAAATGTCGGGATTGTGATTATTTCTTCAATTCCTCTCTAGTCTTCATTCTCGGCCATGCCATGTGTCCGGCCCGGGCGACTGTTCGCACTCCTGACGCAGCACTAATAGTAGAGTACAGAAGTAAATGAGGACAGAGTTCCAGTAATGACTAATGAACAGCGAATGTTTGTCACTGTTTTGTTTTCCGATTATATTCAAGAACCGAATGTCTTTGAGTGAGAAACACTATAATTAAAATAGCTAAAACACCACTAAATGATGATAAAATTATTAAAAGGTTTTTTTAGGAGCCCTAATGAGTCGAAAAACAGCTATAAGTCGGTATAACCGTAAGCAATTGTGTCTGCGGCCCGTTATTTTAGCTGAATTTTGTTTGGTTTTTTTATTATAATCTAAAACTTTCTTTTCCCTCCCCCCTTCGATCGGAACCACGGTAACATCGACTTCCTGTGTAATATCATAATTCATATTATCAAACCTTTAGCTAGCTATTCACTTTAACATGATATTTCGACGTCACCTCTCGTGAATACACATTAATTATAGATAAGCTGCCCTTGTTTTTCAGGTGGGCTGGTCAATGTGCGATGTGAGAAGTCATATCACTGGGAGATGACAAGCCAAAGGCAGTCCAATGTTTTGTTTACACTCTAACAATATTACCTAAATCGCTGCGATGGTTGTGTATTTCAGTTTGTTAATTTACCTCCTTCTCCAGTTCCTCGAAGCAACAAGATCGCAGGTCAGTATGGAGTCAGATTCTATTTTGGTTTTGCTGACGAGCTTGTCCTTTCAATTAATGGCAAGGAAGATTCAATTGTTAACACACCATGCAGCCTTCTTGGTGCTAAAACAAAGTTCTTTAATAGCTTAAACGGTTGTATTTTGAACGTTTAGCTAATCTGTTTACGGCAAAATATAAATGGCTAACAAACATTTGGCGTAGCACGAATAAACGAAGTTGAGGTTCTGTTTGACCGTTATCTTTCTGACTGTTAAAGTGCCCACTGCGATGTCACTGGGTAAGAAAAACAAGGCCGACTAGCTATAAGTTGTCGCACTTTTGAAGAGGGCTAAGTTGAGGTGCAGACACACAGCTTGCGTACACCACACACAAGGACATAGACAACGAAAGGGACTCGAAGGGGATTAACAGAAGCTTTTAATATTCTTCGGCGTTTCCTCAGCTTTTCAATGACAAATTGGCCGTGTTTTGAAAAATCAAATGACCGTGTTAAGATAGACTTGATAACAGCAATGTAGTGATTTCTTTTTTTTGAACTCTTCATTCGCGGCTAGCATAACTGTCCGCGTTTCTCATTTATTTGCTTGCTTCTTGAGCTTTACAAAAATTTAGCTGTTTTTATTCAATGTATGTTAATAATGTACACACTCACTAATGGTACTTGAATCACCAGTCACTTTAGCTTCAAGTTTCAAAGAGGGAACCCCAAACCCTTGCACGTTTGAAAATTACTCCCTGTGAATCCTTCCGAGTTAAACAAAGCTGTAACGGTTTTTAAACAAAAATAATACATTTTAACAAAACAGCTACGGGAGTTAAGTATTGCTTCCGTTCATCAACGGTGCCAGAAAATATAAACATTCTTTGAATATTCACCCACGTAATTATTTTACAGGAATTAGTTCATCTCAATAGAATGATTGCTTTCCTTTCAAACTCACTGTCACGACTTTAAAGACGTTAAAAGGTAATGGCTAATGCACTTAGTTGTCGCTACGAGGAGAATGCCGAGAAAGCGACGTTTCTCTTGAAACTTATATAGAAAGTTTTAAAAATTTGCAAGTTAGTTGATACTAAATATATCTATTACCTGTCAATTTAAGTTGTTTTAGGTCACTCTTCAAACATGCAACTGCATTAGTATCCATGCAAATTAGGAGTTATTAACGTTCTCTTTTCCTTTAGCCATCCCCTCAATTTGGCTAAAATAAATATGATAAAAAAGCACCAACAAAGTTGTTGCGAACTTAATTAGAACAAAATCATTGTAAGGCTCCACCCACACCTATTAAGTTTACGTTTGAAAATTCAGCTTTTTTCCCGTTTTGTCCATCGTTCACACGTAAATGGTGAAAACAGCATGTACAATTTTCCGAACTCGGAACTCCTCGGAACTTTATTGTCATGCGTAGTGAAGGTTCTAAGATTGTTTTCGTGCGGACGTTAAGCAAGCTGGTTTAAGGTCTAGATATGTCAATTTTAAAATTGATTGTGTTTCTTCTGAAAACGATACCTGTCAACAGGGATATGTAAGTTTCAAAAAGTCGAGTTTCCAAAAAAAACGGTCACTAGAATCATAATGTGGATAAGGTCCGAGGATAACCTATTTTCTAGTAGCGGTTTCAATAACCAGTAATCAGTTTTTTTGCCATTATAAAGTATTATTACAATTGCATATATGATACTAAGACTAAAAATAAAATAACTAAATGGCGAAGATGACTGATAGAAAGCAGTAGGACTTATCTAGAAAATATCAGTCTTCCTCCTGATGTTTCGTGTTTGAACTTGTTCAGAAAATCTAAATAAATCGAGAAAGGATTTAATAAATTTGAAAATTTCCCACTGTTTATATAACTACTGGTTTCTTTGTTTTGTTAGCTTGATTTACAAGTAAACCGTCCAATAAGCCCGAGGCATTTTTTCTTGTTAATTAAGCGTCGATATGCCACATTAAATATCATTACGTTCAAGCTGGTTAATAGTACCTCTTGCATTGTTACAGGTTTACCGACCAGTCAGTAACAGATATTGCATTTTTCCTAGCCTGCGTAGCGGCTCTAAAAGGGAAGGGAGAAGGGAGTCCGGGCGAGAGAAATTCGAGCGAGCGGCCGCGGGGGGACTGGGGGGAAGAAGAGGGAAGAGCCTGCCGACAGCCTATTGTTTCAGCGTATTACGCCTCTCTGAACTTAGCGATGTCAACGCTCGGTGGCTGTCAGCGGCTGTCAAGCTCGACCAATGAAAATTCCTGAGTATCTTGTAATCTTACTTCCGTTTGCTGTCAAAACATTACGAGTCGACGTGAAAAGCGAAAATGTTGTCGCGCTGTTTCGCACTGTGTTC
>JAOBYE010272207.1:0-17907 GCA_025403585.1 Parazoanthus swiftii | reverse complement strand
CGAGGTGACCTGAGTACAAGTAAGTGGTAATACGTTACTGTTCTGACAGTAGGGTGATATTCTACACATTAGGACGAGGTGACCTGAGTACAAGTAAGTGGTAATACGTTACTGTTCTGACAGTAGAGTGATATTCTACACGTTAGGGCGAGGTGACTTGAGTACAAGTAAGTGGTAATACGTTACCGTACTTATCTGGCAGTTGGGTGATAGTTAAATATGACGGATTCACTTAAAAAGTCCAATTTCGCATTCCAAGTTGCCGCTTTAATATAATGACCATGGACTCATTTCTACGGCGTTAGCCTCGACTTGGTGTTGAATATACATAAATGCCAGCGGGAACGATTAGAAGTCCGAGCCTCCAACAAAACACAGAGTTGTAATTAGCTCATGTCTACATTGATATTTATGAGTATTTAATATCAAGTCAAAGCTGTCGTTGTTTGGGGCTAGTTTTATTTTTGTTTCTAACAAGAAGATTTCGGGTACGGTACCTTGCATTACACGTTCACACTTTTGGACGTGTTTTTGTCAGTAAATCTATAATCTAATCGCTTCCGTTGACTGTAAGTTGGTGTAGATGTTGATTATCTAAATGAATCAAACACGCGTTGCCGTTCAGAAGGAGAGATTTTGTTATTTTGTACAGTTGAAATCAAGTTTGGCAAGTGTTAGCTCGCTGTCTCACACAGTGACATTTTGCAGATCCCACAATTGAGGTCAGCCGAGTGCAGGAGTTCTCTTTGGCAAGCTACGTGCCACACCCCTTGGCTGTGGTGCATATCACTCTAACATCAGCGTATGCAGGTGACGTACTGAAGCTTGCTGTAATCTTTTCTGATCAAGTGCTAGATAACGCTGCTTACCTGTCTTACATCAGCGTATGCTCGGTTTAGCGACCAGGGCCCACGTTCTTATGAACAGCGGCTGAATACCGAGCCTACACGTCGTGGTGTGGTAAAACTGATTCGCTTTGTTATCCCCAGTCAGGATATTTACATAGACTTCTTTCACTGGCATGCGCATTATAAAGTTAGTGTTTCAGCTAGCGGGCTCACGCGAATGAGTGAAGAAAGTGAAAAGATCAATATTTTCTAAAAGAAGTTAGAACATAGCTGGCAATTTTTCACGCGCTTTTTGTATGGCGCGAGCGTGCATCTATAACTCGATAGATGCACGCTAAGCATGATCTATCTTTTAAATAAACCCTCAAGAATATCAAGAAATAGTGTAAACATGGTTGTGGCAGCAGCAATAACCGAAGTCTTTTACACTACTGTGCTTCCTAATTATAACGCTTTACTGCTTTATGAAAAAAGGCTTTATTTCATCAGTGTTGAAAAAATATACTACCTTTTCGTGCTGCATATTTCTGAATAACGCGAAATTTTCATTCAACGCTGTGTGATAAAACAAAAGAAATTAAGGTAATTTTCCGATGCTACTAATGCAAATTTGCGACCTGCTACGAGCTGTCTGCATCAGTTGGTGTCACTAACATGTCCATCATTTTGTTTTATCTAATATAGTTCACTCATTTCTTGCAATAGGTTCTAACTCACTACAAGGACTAGATGGTATGGAACCCAAGCCATTCCACTCATACTGTTATGTTTAACACCACTTTAATGTTCGTAAGGAGGCTGTGTTTGACGTTTCATGGGTTTATCTCGATCCCCTTGGAGTGCGAGCGGTTTCTCATTAAAAGATTCGAAACACATTAACAATTGAGTGATGAACAAACGCTTGTTATGAGTGATTTGTTTTACTTGCCGAACCATCTTTGTGGCTTTGCTTCACCTTATATTTGCTTGCATGCTTTGGAGTCAGTGTTGGTTTCGTAAGCCTTTTTAAAAATGCTTAAAAATCCCCAAACACGACAAATGGTGTGATGGTAAATTCTCCCAACTGAGCTCCACTCCTTCTATATAAGCAGTTTGGGAGAATTGGCTTTTCAACTTCAACAGCTTGTTCTACCTGATCAATTTCTTATTTCTCATTACCTGTTATACAATTTTGTTTGAGTTTTATGAGGAGAAGTTAGATGTTGATAAATTGCCTGGGGCTGAAAGGGTTAAGCCATATGTGACCTGAAATATTGGTCGCGGTTCTAAAATCTCAACTGCATCATGAAGGGTGCGCAATCTACTATAGTGTGACACTCGCTCTTATGTAAGACTTTGTTGTTCGTAGAGTTTGATTTTCCAATGCCAAATTTGATAATGTTTATTTACAATTTTAAAAGAGTGGCTCAAATTTAGTCTTTTTGGAAATGTACGTTACTGAAAGCTTGGTAAAATTTGGAATTATTGATTTCGGTGGTTTTGTCGTATCTCGCTTAAAATATGTCTTTCAAAGTTGGTGCGATGAATACACTGGATTTACTTCAGAACTGGCAAAGTTCTTGGTACAGGTTTCTAATTTCAATTAAAATGTTTAGATGCAATGAAAGCATTGATAATCCATTGTACTATAATCCATGTATTGTCGAATTCTTGGCTTTGCAATAGCCGGATATGTCATCGTGAAGTGTTCTTTTGATATATAACAAATGCTCACAAAAATGTGACACTCTTTAACTAGATGTATTTTCAAGTTGTCTGAAGACTCAATGCGGCTTTCTTGATGAAAAACAATGGTTTCTTATTGTCATCCATATGGTAAAAAGCAATAGCAGATCAGGTCGGCTAAGTCAATGCTAAGGTTTAATTTGAGAGCCAAAGTGTTTTCAGCCGAGGATTCTTTTAAGAGACGTACTATTGTTTAATGTTCTGCTACGTCTTCAATAGGTTGTAAGCCCCTACAAGGATTAGACGGCGTGGAATCTCTGATAACCAACGTAGCTGGATGGCTGTTGATGTTCCAGAAAGACAAAGTCACCCCTGATAAGGAAAGGAGAACGAGAAAGGTTAGAATTGACTGTTCTACTTCCTATACTTTACGATTTCTGTGCTTACGAATAAGGAACATGAAAAAGGTTGTGAACGTACTCCCTGCCAAGATGAATCTGTGCTTTTGGGTTTTGTCAATTATTAAAATGTCATACCTGACACATTTTAGTTACCACCATTGCTACCAACACACTTGTTACCATCATCGCTGTCACCATTATCGTAATTGCTAACACCATCACTACCACTACTACAGTAATTGATAATGTAATCTAACTAGTATCACTCAAACAACGAGTCTATCGTCAAACGCCTTGTGAGTGGAGGAGTGTAAGCAGGTAAATGTTATATTTCCACAGGATGGCCCATTCAGCTACGTAGTTCGCATCCGGAGAGGCCCTGCTAAAAAATTAAACTTACAACGTTATACATAAAACAAGCCCATTAAATTACAAGTGCTCCAAGGATCTAATGATCTTGAACCCAGAATGTCAAATGTCGTGCTATTAGAATCCTTGCAATTCATGTTATTTGTCCTTAAGTAGCTAGCTCAAAAACTAACTGCTTTTCTCGCCGAGCAATCCGATGTTTTACTGATTGCGTGGTTGTTTTATGCAGGCATCTTTTTCTCCTCCGGTGGCACTGGCTTCCTGTGTGGAGAATGTGTGGACATCGTCATCTTCAAGTCTCACCAAGCGACACTTAATGGAAGCGCTTTGGTTGGGATGTGGGGCACAGGGAATGAAGGTGACTAGGAACAGTAGGAAGTTGTTTGATTTGGATATAGGGCTTAGACAATGAAGGTAACTTGTGACAATAGGAAGTTGTTTCCTGGGGATGCGAGGCTCAGAGGAAGAAGTTAACTGGTGACAATAGGAAGATATTTGGTTGAAGTGTAGGGCTCAAACTTAAGAAACCAGTGACAATAGGAAGATATCTGGTTGAAAAGTAGGGCTCAGACAATGAAGGTTACTATAGACAATAGGAAGTTGTTTCCTTGAGTTGCGGGGCACAAGGGACAAAGATTAGTAGTGATTTTAGGAATTTGTTTGTTTGGGATGTGAGGCTCGGGCAATGAAGAAAACTAGTGGCAATATGAAGGTCTTTGCTTTGGATGCACAGCTCGGGGATGAAGTAACTACTACTAGTGGCGAAAGGAAGATGTTTGATTTGTATTTGGGGTTCAGGCAATGAAAGTAACTATTGACAATAGGAAGATGTGTAGTTGGGATGTGGGGCTCAGAGGAAGAAGGTAAACAATGACTTAATGAAGGTGTTAAGTTGGGATGCGGCGCTATGAGTGCCCTTAATGTAGTACTGTTTTCCTTTGGATGAACTAGTATGACTTCTGGAGTGGTTGTGTTTTAAGACTGTTATTACTTTTTACCGTTTCCAGGTTTGGTTGCCTTTATTCCCAGGAAATGACGAGAAGCCTCCCAACTTCCTTTCCAAGAGGATAATGTTGCCATTTCAGCTGAACATTTATCCGTTGGGTAAGCGTTTAAGACATCAGAGTTATAAATACAAATGATATCAATACAAAATATGTTGTTGCAAATGTCTTCATATCACCTCACATCTTCAAACTGTTGGGGCCGAAAAACTATTAGGAAAGTGACTGAAAACATGCTTTTCCCAATTTAGCAACCATATGCAAAACTAAGTTCAGCTAATGCAACTTTACATTTTCTTTCTGTTTTTTCTGCAGAAACCTCACTCTAGCTATTTTAAGCACGCAACATTGAAACTCGTACATTTCCCAGTAAAGCGAGCAAGCACTAGTACTCCACAGGAGGCAAACGAGCCAGCGTTCGGCCATTAAATATTAATTCCAAAATTAATTTTTAGCTTACTTAAAGTCCAAAAATCTAAAATTTCCTTCTGAGTCAACCATTTAAAAAACATCTTTTTTCCTCCTGGTTATCTCAAAAAACTTCAAAATATTTGTGAATCTTTATGAACTGCGGTACTTTATGTCGCTATGAATCTAACTGTGATTCTTTAAATTGAGGTTGAGATAGCAGCATAACTTGAAGTACGTATGCGGTAAAGTACACTCTTAAATACCCGTGTTGCATCTCGTTTGAGAAAAGGTTTAATATTAACTTGTGATTGCACTTGTCCTGCAGCCATCTTGTTTCAAGACGCTGTGGTGTTAGGCGCGGCAACTGAGCCCATGGCACTTGAAGTCACAACCCCCGTATCACCAGTCTCCCTCTCGCCGCAGCCATTCCCCTTCTGCACCTTGGAACGAACGGTAATCTAACAGTACTGCATGCATTTGCTTGATTTTGGACAGGTGAACTGGTCTGATTGTAGTGATTCTGTCTGTCTGTCTCTTTGTTCCTGTCTTTGTCTGACTGTCTTTCTGTTTCCCTCTTTGTGTCTCTCCTTCTCTCTGTCTCTGTCCCTTTCTGTCTGTCCGTGTTTCTGTATATATGTCTGTCTGTCTGTCTGTCTGTCTCTTTGTTCCTGTCTTTGTCTGTCTGTCTTTCTGTTTCCCTCTTTGTGTCTCTCCTTCATATGTTTCTGTCTCTGGCTGCGTGGTTCTGTTTGTTTGTCTGTCTTTCTGGCATGAAGCCATCCTAATTTACAAAGTAATGAACGGTGCTTTACGAGATTTATTTAAAGGAAATGATTCTCTCATCGAATACTTTACAGTATAACCTCAGGAAACACTTCAACTAACACAAAACATAGTTTTATGAAAAATATTTCACCTTTGGCGGGGTAGTATCACGGTATAAAATACATACATGTAGAGATTTAAACAGAAAGACCACCTTGGCTTCTTTTAAAAAAGGAGCTCCGTTTATAAATTGTAAATACAGTGTACTTTTAAACATTCTTATAAATAGTGTTTTAATTTGTTGTTCGACAATCTTGAAAACCAAAGTAAGCTGAAAGAATTTGCGAGGGTAAAAAAAAGTCATAACCATCATCATTATCTCTATCTCTCTCTATAGTGATCATTTTAATATTGCCATTCTTGTTTCAATAGACCCAAGTTTACCTCCACCACGTCTTGAGACAACTATTAAGGCGAAAGTAAGTTGCTTTTCCTTGCATAGACCACTTTCATAATACGCCCCAGTGGCCACGAACAAAAACTTCGAGTCAAGGTCAGTAGGGCCAAAATACAGCAAATGTTTTAGAGATTGTTACTTGACCTCGACTTGAAGTTATTGTTTATGGTCACTGGAGCAAATTATGAAAGTAGTGTATGACGCGCGTGCTTACGTTGCTAAGGGATGGTTAGCTTTCTGTTTGAAGCTTGGGCTTAGTCTTATTGAGAAGGAATAAGTTGCTTGTGTAGGCAGGCAAAACTGAGTTACGTTACTCTTACAAGTTAAGACATGCCAAAGATCGTTACTGGAATCCGTAACGGGGAACGGTCAGTATGAGTCGGGGGGAAATTACTTTGAGTCTGGAGGTATGAGAAAATTTCCTCAAACTCTTTGAGGGCAATTTGAGCAATTAAGAATACTAACCTCACTGCAGCTAATCGTTCCCCGGTTTTAGTAACTTCCCACGGCTAAACGGACTCATTTTGTTTGTTCCACACGTATTGGTCGATAATAATAATGATAATAACAACAACAACAATAATAACAATAATAATAATAATAATAATAATAAAAAAAATAATAATAATAGTAATAGTAATAATAAATAGTAATTGAAGTGTCACGAGTGATATAGTAGCGAGCATGCCTTAAACATGTCCGAGATGCTTTTCTAAGTATTTATTGTAAATGCTTACTAACCATTATCGCCAATAGATTCAAGGAAAACAAAACTACAAACCTAAATATTTTATCATCTAAAGTGTTGGATTTAAGTTTATGTTTATTTAAGTAAATTTCCTTTTCGCGTATTTTCCGTGCTAGGTTACGGTGTAATTAGTTAGAATAGTTGCAGTTAAACTTGTTGGAGGTGATTACTTAAATTTTTCCTTGTTGGAATAAGGTGACTTCTTTCAGTATTTCGTGGGTAAATATAACAGAAGGTCGGTTTCTGAACTTGAGAAAATCTAGTGATATGACCGTGAAATAGCCGTGCTTGCGAAGTTAGCACAGTTGATGCCAACCAGAAGGTCCCGGGTTCAATCCCCGGCCTGGTCGAGGGCTGAAACTTGTGGAACTTTCTTTTGCCACACCGCCCGTGGACAGGAGCGTTAAGCCGTTGGTCGAGTCTCTCGACGTTCTGTGGGGGGTCGTGAAAGAAACTACACACTTGTTGGAAAGAGTAGAGTAGTCACGGCGTAATGGCCTACATCAATACTGTGATAGCAGCCGTTGCCGCTGGACATATGACTGAACTGCGCTTTGAGGCTTTACGTATAAAGTACTGTATGAAACATTGCAATATTTTCTTATTTATAGGTTCAATCATTAGAGTGTAACGTTTTCAAAGCTTTTCTTGGCATGTTCTGTTTCATTTTAGTAGTTAATGTATATTTTTCACTGTCAAACCAGCCTCGGCCAGCAAGCTCTACTAATCGCCAACACGTGCACAGAGCTTCCTTACTTTCCGCACGTGTTGGAGCTTTTACTACATGACGTGTTGGAGGAAGAAGCGACCGCCTCAGGCCCCATACCGGGTGAGTTGGTACAGGTGCCCCTTTGTATTGTATTCCTACTCTCACAGCACCTTTATTGCGTATATACAATACAATGAGACAACACAAGATAAGACAAGTGCAGCAGAATACAATACGATACAGTGTGTACAATACAATATACAACAATACAACACAATAGGATACAGTGCAATGCAATACAATACAATGTAGTGCAATGCAATTCAATACAATATAATACAGTAAGATACAGCGTGCTTTTTAATACCTATAACTGCTGTAAACAAGGGGTCAATAGTTGGACATTAGTTAACCCTTTAAGCCCCAAACACGATAAATGGTGTGATGGTAAATTCTTCCAACTGAGCTCCACTCTTTCTATATAAGTAGTTTGAGAAAATTTGGCTTTTCAACTTCAACAGCTTATTCTACTTGATCAATTCCTTATTTCTCATTGCCTGTTATATAATTTTGTCTGAGTTTTGTGAGGAGAAGTAAGATGTTGATAAATTGCCTGGGGCTGAAAGGGTTAATAATAGAGGTAAATCACATTTGCGAAGACTGTAACTTTTATAATAGACACTGAACAGCAAGTTCTGACTTGAAACAATTATCTGGAGGAGGCCAAAAACTTCACTTGAATGAGACTGTGTGACGCCTTCCGTTACTATCATAGCCTTCCCATTTCATCTGTCTCATTTGAAGCGATTCTGTGATTTCACGTTTGCTAGACATGAACTAACCTCGAGGGACTTATGTCACATTTTGCGTTCAAACCTAGAGCCGGTTTACTCTGAACAATCCGGCGGAAGTTGGTAAAGTCCGTATGGAGGGAGATGCGCGGGGTGCGCACGCCCCTCCCCCCAACGGGCCGATACGTCCGCAGCAGTTGGTTCAATTAAAACAAAGAAGAAGTCCCATAATAGATGGCGTCACCGTAAATCGGAACGACTAAAATATGGCTATCAGAATGTGTGTAGTTTAAATGTGTCAGTTTAAGAAATTTTTGAAACTTACTAGTTTTTTTGATAAATTGCGGAGGATGTAAATGGTAGTACCTAGCCGACCTTGATTTGCACCCCCACCCCCCCCCCCCAAAAAAAAAATCCTGGCTGCGAGCCTGTTTGGTATCCAGTTGTTTCGGCGTTTGCGTGTGTGTTGTACGAAGATCCCGCTGACTGGTTCAACCTGCTTTACAGATGCTCTTTTACCTCGTATCGTGGCCTTCATTCAAGAGTTTCCCCAGTATCTTCAGACTGTTGTACACTGCTCCAGAAAGACTGAAGTCGCTCTCTGGGGATACCTCTTCTCTGCCGTCGGTAACCCACGAGATTTATTCAAGGTTATTTTCAAATAATTCCAAATTATAGTCTTAGTCCAATTCTAATTGAATTTGTGGTCATTGCACGACAGTCTTATATTGAAAATCGTGGTAAAATCTTCGCCATGTTCTAGTCAGTTCTAGACATAGACGTTGTCACATGCATGAACACGTAATAGTTTTAATTGCAGTAGCATTCTTTGTCATTGTAATAATTGTGGTCATTAATCATAGTCATAGTGGTAGTTGTAATCATAGTCGTAGTTATTGTCAAATTCAGAGTTTTTGTAAATAATACATACTGATGCTTATGTTTTGCGAATAAACTACTTCCGTGGTATGTTGTATCGAGTTATGCAGGCCTGAGGCTGAGAAATTGTCCGAAAAGTGAACATTTGCCTGACTAACGCGCGATTTGGCAATAAAAATTATTGTTGAATTATAATCATGATTATTAAATACCAACTTCTGGATATCGAATTTCTGGTAATCTGATTGGCTCTCTATTCAAGTCTAAATCATATATCCTGTAGCTTGTCCACATATGGAAACTGACACGAAATGGCCGAAAACGCGAATCTGTAGAACATTAAGTTCGAGATATTTTTATCCACTATTTGGAATTTAATAATTTAACAATTACTCCACTCACGCTTGTTGGATATAACCTTATGATAGCTGACTCGGTGCCCCGCACCTCGTCCGTTATCTAAAAGCTCAAATCTAACGCGCTTTTGTAGAGTAATTGTCAATTATAATTGTTACCATGGACAGTTATCATATTCATTATCATTGTTATAGTCATTATCATTGTCAAGGTCGTAATCAAAGTCGTAAACAAAGTCGTAGTCAAAGTCGTAGTCATTGTCATAGACAAAGTCATTGTCAAACAAAGTAACAGTCACAGTCATTATCATACTAATAGTCATCATTGTCATACATAGTCATAGTCATTAATATAGGTAGTCTTTGTTCAAAGTCGTTGTCGTAGTCAATATCAGAGTCACCATAGTCATTTTCATAGCGATAGTTGTAGTCATAGTCAGTCATTGTCATAGCCATTTTCCTTGTCACAGTTAGTCACAGTCATAACCATAGTCACAATCATAGTCACAGTCACAGCTATACTAACAGTCATTGTCATTGCCAATGCTAAATGTCGAATATATTGGTTTTGCTTGCAGGAGTGTCTGAATTCTGGTCAGCTGGAAACTGCCGCTTCTTACCTTATCATCCTACAGAACTTGGAACATCCAGGAGTAAGCAAACAGGTATTATAATAATCGTAATCATAATCATGATGAAAACAATGTTCAACAACAATAATGAATTTGACAACTGTAATGATAATAACAATGATAATAATCTTAATATATTTCCGATAATAGTTACCATGTAAATAATAGTATAAATAACAATAGCGGTGAGAGCATATGATAAAGATAACAAAAAACATATAACAAACAGTTCAAAGCCGAATTTGTAATTAGTTCTCTGACGAAAGTTACACTAGTAAAGATGCTGAAACTTTAGCAAAAAATTCAAATGCTTTCAATATTTTACAAAACGAATTTTATTGTGCATGCGCAGTCTTCAAAAGTGAGTTGGGATCATTTTATGATTTTAATCATGAACGCTGGATACACAACATGAGAACATAATCCACAATGTTGTTATTATTCAATATTGATAATAGTAATAGTGGTAACAATAGTAATGATATCCAGAGTGTAGGTGATAATTATATCAAGCATTAGTTACAACAATTAAACCAATGATAACAGTGAAGATAAATAACGTTACAGTATAACAACGTAAAGTACCGTAATCAAATTATGGATGTCGAAAAGCCTGTCTTTGCGACAAAGTGATATCTTTTCAATTGCAGCACGCCACCATCTTGTTGGATGCAGCTCTTGAACACTGTCGCTGGGAGGTGAGTAAAAATTGGGTCGAACCAACGCCCCCCCCCTCCACCTCCTATCCCCAATAAATAATTAGTTTGAAAGTTAGTGTTCTTGTCAATACGCCTTAACCGTGAAAAAGTCACGTTAAAAGGGTATGTTTTTCGTTGTTGCAAAAGCCTTCAATAATTCACACTTGCTGAACAGAGTCGATTGACTCCAATAATACAGTATTTGTGTGCGAGGTTAGCGCAGTTGGTAAGATCTCTGACTGCCAACCAGGAGGCCCCGGTTCCATCCCCGACCTGGTTGAGGGTTGAACTTTGGACGACCTTCTTTCGCCACACCGTCCGTGGACGGGGACGTTAAGCCGTTGGTCAAGTCTCTCGACGTTTTATGGGGAAACTTAAAAGAACCCTCGCACTTATCGCAAAAAGTATGGTGATCCCGGTGTTGTGGCCTGCATAGTACCGTAACGGCAGCCATTGGCGCCGGATATATGATTGTAAAGCGCTTTAAGACGTTACGTATAAAGGCGCTATATCAGCACTGCAATATACTTTTTATTATTTTATTTATTATTGATAATAATAATAACAATGATGATAGTAATAATAATAATAATAAAAATAATTATAAAATAATAATAAGTATAATAAAATGTAATTACTGTAATTACTTTATGGTTTGAAGCTATCCGCTTCTTTCACCAGATTGCAAAGGACTTGGTACGCTTTCTTCGTTGCATCAGCATCGGTGAACTTGAATCCCCACCCCGCTCCCCCACTACAGGGTATAAGTCTACCCACTCCCCACCCCACACCCCTCAGGTGACTATGGATGACGAGGACCTGTCTATGACCATGCCTTACATCGCCAACCCACACGCTCGTTCTACTAGCGTCTCCAAAGCCAACCAAAGAGGATCCTTAACTAGAGGTGGCTCGCTTGAGAAGCCTCATTCTCACCTGTCAAGAACAGCCTCTCTTGATAAGGCACCTGGCTCAAAAGCTTCAGTAAACGAGAGAAGAGGAAGGTCAATTTCAAGTCTGCCGCCTACACCGAGTTCTGCAGCAGAGACACGGTAAAGTAGAGCGAGATGTTTGGAAATATTTTCTCACTCTTATTTATTTGGAGTTTGTCCTAACATTATGTACACTCACCGTTATTTTGGATTTATGCCCAGTATACCGCTTTCGGAAGCTTTTTCTTGTTTTGCTCAAAATGTTTCCGGATTTTTGTTTTTTTCCATTATATCAATACGTATCCATTTCCCCATCCTTTTTTATATTTGTACGTAGACCTTCTTATCGTAAAACTTGTTCTTACCCTTGTATTTACCTTTCATCTCCTTCATTTCCTATTTTTCATGCCCTGTCGCTTTTTACATTATTATTTATTTACCTACAGTACCTACACGCTCATAAGAACCTAGAATTTAAGAACCTGTTAGCCTAAAAAAAATTTAAGACCCCCATTACATAAGAACCCAACTGGCCTAAAATGTAAAACAGGTTCGTATTTTAGAAAATGTATGGACAGACTGTACATACAAAGGACATACAATGAAGTACTTTACAAGGTTTGAGTTATTTTCTTAATAAAAAAAGTGTTTTAGAAAAAAAATATTTATATATATACATATCTATAACTGTATTATAAAATCAACGTTTAGCCTTTCTGTCCAAAGGTCAGGCCGGTTTTGGCATCGGTATCATGTTTTTCTTGTAAAAATCAGAACCTGTTTAAGAACCCAAATGGTCTAAAACTCCACTAAACACCATTTATATGAGAACCTGTCTAGGCTAACTTGGAAAAACCTGGACTCTTATAAGCGGGTAAGTATTGTAACTTAATGCGTTATGTTTATCCACTATCCTTATCCTAACCCTTCTTGTCCTTGCTCTTATTCTTGCTCTTTTCTTTTCTTTACTTCATCTCTACCGTCATGTCCCCATCTCGTGACGTTCATCCCAGTACCTGTCCTAGAACCATACGTTCATTCCTATCCATATCTTATCCCTTATCCAAATTCTTCTCATCCTTCCCACTGATATTCCCCTCTTTCTCTAGTATCTTTGCCTTTTTTCTATCCCCTTACATTGTCCTTCATCCCTATACCTGCCCTAATACCTTAGTTACATCCATATTATTGTTAAGAACGTGTACACTATGTGTATGGATCGCCTTTCGATTATTAAATGAACTGACGTTATTCGTGACGTCAAGGTGTCGCATAGCACTCATTATTTTGCATTGAAACATACGGCTTTTGACAAAGAAAAATACCGCCCTTAGGGGTTGAGAAGTATTGATTGTCTAGTTTTTTTGTGCCTCAGACTTGGGGCCTATAAGAAGGGGGGGGGAGGGGCGTTTCGGAGGCTGGGAACCTTAATAAAGGAATAGGTTATGTTGTAAATATTTTAACGTCTGTGCATCTTGTTTTCTCTCACAGAAAATTTACGGAGATGGAAACTGTTGGCCACTTCTTTATAGAAACAATCCTGAACCGTCATGCAAGGCTTCTACTCTCAGCCAACCGTTTGAAGGACCTGGGCCGGTTTGGCGCGTACCTCGAGTTTGATCTTGTGTCGTGGCTTACAAAAGAAAGGTAGACAAGCTATGGCAGTGGTTTTGGGTTTATTTATTTATTTCCACAACGTTACACACAGCAATATTTCAACTATAATCCATTTTCTCAATCATGCCCAGAGCAAAGTAACGATTTTGCTGGTGGTCACAACCCCTGTTTACATTATTCTGTAACATATTTAAGGTTTTATCTTTACCTTTTATTGAAAACAATCAATCTTGTTTCTTTCTTAACACCATATGCCATGTTTCCAACACGTGTAGCCCGCCAACTGAAGCGCTAAAGTTGCTCTGCGCATGATTGAGAAAGTGACTTATATTACCACGCAAACCCGAGCTCTTTGACCCGCACTCAATCGGGACAGCGGTTGCTACAAGAAAAGTATTCAAACGCTTCCTTCGTGCTCTCCCAACTTCCCATGTGCATCCTAACTCGATAGACCCTCGAGGTATGGATCGCGAAATATGCTAGTATATATAGCCATTTACTATATCAAAAAGTAGATGCTATCACATGCAAAAGGCAAGTACCAAGTATAATAGGAACGGTTAATAAGAAGTAACGAAAGAGTAGAGGAAGTTTGCATTTCAACCGCTTTGTTTGAGTATTATGTGCTACTGGACTTTCTCACTGAACATACTCGCCATCCTAAACGTTTACACGAAGACGAAAACAAATGAACCCTAAAACATGTTAGACAAATCTCAATTTAAGAAGATCCACGGTTTCGGTTATGTCTTTCATGATGTAACATGGAATCCTTATTCTAGGTTGTATTTGCATGTGCATTTGCATCATTAGTTAAATTAGTTTGACTCTCTATCGTTGTTTTACAGTTACAAGTCGATGCGTGCTCTTCTCTTTCATGATTACTTTTCGTTTCACCTCTAGAAACCGTGCTGCCGTAATCGATAGCTACGTCGACAGCCTTACCGCTGTGCACAAACAGTTTGAATGGCCCTACCCAACAGTCACCCAGCAGGGGCCTGGGGCAAATTTACCTTCTTCACCCAAGCCGCTTGCAATGATGGGCCGTGCTGGTAAATGCGAACGAGCTTTAGCCGTGTTCACGTGACTTAAAAGCTTTCTTATGTGATTTGCTGGGACATAAAACGTATACTAATGTTTCGTCACATACTATGCCAATATGTTTACGAAAAGCCAAGCAAAATGCCATGTGCATTCCAGAAAGCAAAACCCTCAGCAAAGTGTATCATTGTTTTTTTAGTATTTACAGACGAATGTTGGCATTAACACCTCCGGCTGGAAACCCTTTTATTAAAGTAGTCGTTAGAGTATTGCAATTGCAGTATCCCGGAACAGTCTGCCTAACATCACAGGCTGGAACTTTTCCAACTCAAAAACTTTATTTATCTAATTTTGATAACCAATTTACTTACTGTTTTTGTACAATACAACTAATACTTATTTCAATCATCTATTCATATAGGCTAGTTATATTGTAATCGGCAAAAATGTATACTTCCAGTTCTAAGAAATAACGTTAGTGGTATTACTCTTGTTATTATTGTTTTTGTTATTATTATTACTATTACTATTACTATTACTATTACTATTATTTTTATTTTTATTCTTATTATTTATTTATTTTTATTTCATTTTATTTCTTACCACTAAGTATATAAATAGTAGATCACTTCTAAATTGATATTTCTATTTTTTTAATCCAACGATGCTTTATCTCTTTAAAATAATTACAAGTAGATTTTGAAGTTTTTGAGAAAGGTTATTGTGTTTCATTATTTGTTGAATAATTTATATATTTTAATTAAAATGTTTCTTAAAACTTTAGCTCGTCTTGGCTCCAGCTCGTCCAACAGTAGCAGCGCTCGCCACACACTAGATGAGATTGAGGTTACCATGGGAACGGTTATCGATGATATTAAGGGGAGAAACGCTGTGGAGCCTGAAGTGGCGGTGGAGGAAGTGGCATGCTTGGCTCCCGCACAGCGTACGTAGTTTGACGTTCTATGTTTTCACAATCTGTGCTTGACTATCAGATAAGATGTTAATATTACTCCATTGTTATGATGACTGTGGTAGTGACAATGACTCTAAGAATGATAGTGACAATAACAATGACAGTGGCTGACAATGATTGTGACAGTGACAACGAATCTGACTGTGGCTCTGTCAGTGTCATTGTCAATAACAATGACAATGGCATTAACAGCGACAATGACAATGACATTAACAATGACAATGACATTAACAGTGACAATGACATTAACAGTGACAATGCCAGTGACAACGATTGTGACAGTGACAATGAAAGTGGCAGTGTTGAGACGGTCAACATGTAAGTTTTTCTTTAGATTAAGATTGAAGTCTATCAGCGCTTCGTTGTAAACACGGTACAGATATCTTCTACGTTTTGGTTGATTTCGTTATTGTATCTATTTAAAGACAGTTCATGTAGTGTATTAGTTTTTACAGTGCTCACTTTTTGAGACGAAATTTTCTCGGTTAATTCATCATAACTATCATGCTTTGTATTAGTTTTATTTATCTATTTATCTGTTTATTTTTCTATCAGTTTTATTTGTTTTGTTTATTTAGTTCAGGTGAACACGACGTCCATGACTTTGCGACCCATGTTCTTTTATTCATAGTGATTACGTTTTTATTTGCTTGAAGTTTAAAACCTCCGAGACTGCCCATCACAATTTTTTTACCATCTCAAAAAAAATCGGTTATGAATATTAGAAACAGTAAGTGAATCTTCCTTGGAACAGATTTGAGCTGTGGTATTGTTAAGAGATACACAGTTACACAGACTTTTGGGCAATTCGCCGTAATTTTAAAGAAGTTTCAAGTTTGCCAAAATGGCAGTCTTAATGCGCTAGACATTCTGGGTGACCCAACAGTTTGTCCAATGAAGAACAGCTAGAATGGCGGGAAAATTAGAGTGCTTGCACTCGAAAAAGCTGAAAGCTGATTACTCTTCCTTTAACGGTTATAATTTCTGATTGTAGAGGACGACATTAGCCGGTTTAGTACTGAGCCATCGGAGACCAGTTCTGTGACGTATTCAATGGATGGTGACGACGACAGCGTTTGGTGGGTGGATGGTTCCGCGTCCGTTGATATCGAGGCGTTGCGGGCTCAACTTGCCGTGGCTGGGTCTAAACAAGCTCAAAGGGAGATCAGGTACGGTTGCAAATGGCTGTCGCATGTTGGCTTTGTTGAAGGATTAAACTATCAGCTATGTTTTGTGACTGTTCTCGCTGATTTTACAGTTTGTGTATTGTTTGTTTGTTTAACTAGAGAGTACTTTCCGTTGTTTTTGAAGACAGGGCGCATCTCGTTTAGGTGTACATACCAGGTGAACGGACTAGGCGCGCAAGGCCCGCCAGACTGATTCTGGCATATGGCACCATCCCACAACTCCTTGCGCGCGGAGTTGCTTTTCCAAAATGGCGTCCAAATTCGAGAATCACGACTCGTGTGTTTTTTTGCCAGAGTTGCTTTCTGGGATGGTGCCATATGTCAAATCGAGGTGGCGTGCTCTGATTGGCTTACTGAGGTCACGTGAGAAACTGCCGATCGTCTGGTAGTAGGTGCATGTCATTACAACTTATCCCTCAAAAGTAAGGAAGCCTTTGCTCTTCCGAATGGCCAATTCTCGAAACGTCACCTTTACATCTAAAACCTACAGCAAAAACAAAGTATATCAACCCTTTTTGATCGAATTGCATAATTTGTTTACTTGCCAACCCAGGAAAAATATTTTTTTTTTCAAAACTAGATTTCTTTTGTTCTGGTGTCGAAGCAGTGGTTGACATGGTTAGAGTTGTGAAACTGCCAGGTTAGCATAGCAACGAGGAGGGAATTCCACAATTTTGGAAGCATTTTATATGGAAAACACTGAAAAAATTCCTCTGAAGCATGTATACCTCCTCCCTTTAGGTTCCGGCGGCCCGCCCATTTCGAAATTTTTGGATTTGCCCCTGAATAACAAAACTGATTAAAGATAATTCGTAGGTTTTGTTCAATGTCATCCAATGTTTTAGTCTCGTTGTCGACTGCTATACATTGTATGATGCACGTGATTAAGACATGATATAAGAAGGCGTCTGTTAATTCGCGTAACTAAACTGGCTTTTAACAGACTTTTTCAGATTACAAAATTAACCTGATTGGGGAGGGGTGGGGGATGGTTGTCTCATTGTTTCGTTCTTTGTCACTCAATATTTGGTAACTCTCATTGCTCCAGATATCTACTACAGTTAATGATGGAAGCAAGTTGTTACGAATGGTGGTTGCTACTGGGGCTGGTGCTCCGAGACAGTGACTCGATCACCGAGTGTATTGAGCGAGCTGTGCTGAACAAGGACTCGTCGTTAGGAACGATTATTCGGCTGAAAGACGGGCTTGATGCACTCGACACTTGGGCCGAACGAAACTGGTTTGTTTGTTTAATTTGTCTCACAGTTTTCTTACGAGAACGATATAACTTTGGTCAAGCTTAAAACTGAGTTCACACTTGCGACGGAAACAAAGACGCAAGAACCACAGGGTGCGTACGGGTCCTTGAAAACCTGGAAAGTCCTGGAAAAACAGAAAGTCAAAATCCAGGCCTGGAAAACCTG
>JAOBYE010272096.1:0-16080 GCA_025403585.1 Parazoanthus swiftii | reverse complement strand
CCCCACTCGCTCCATTTTTTCGCTCGCTCCCATTTCTCGCGCGGCCATGAAATCATTGAAAATCTTTCTTTGCTCCTTAAACCCACGGGAACGCTTGCTACGCAGGCTAAACCCTATTTGGAAACGTAACTCGGCGGAGTAGTGATACTTTTTGAGCTCTGAGCCTGGAATGAACTAAGTTTTTTGCTTCAAAGCAAGATTTTGGTTTTAGAAAAAAATTCCGCGCGTAATATCGTTTTTCTGGATTTTTCCAACTTTTCTGTTCCCGGAGCAGAAAGCTTGGAAGACATTCCAAGTTTTCCAGAAAGGGAATACCGAGTCAATCGAACGGACTTTCCAGATTTTTCTGAAATTCCATTTCCGGACGAGAGTCACGCAAACACATCCTAAGTAAATTGTTTTGTCAGTGCCATGGCAAACAGTTCCATGATCCATCGATTTTGGACATTTGCGGATATGTATTATATATTATAATAACGTCAAGGAAATTATGGAAAGTCATGGCTCTTAGATTAAGGTTCCTAAATATGGAGTTTGCATTTAAAACCTATGCACTTTACATGGTTCTTTCAAAGAATTCGGGTTTAAAAGCTGTGTACTTATAACCTAGATCCAAATGCCATGCCATCGGGCGTGGAGGACAAGCGTATCCCTGATGGCCACATGAGCGCTTCAACCTACTACAATGGCAACCTCGCCCCCTGGCACGGGCGCCTCAATCATCGCTGGTCGTGGAGCGTACGCACTAGGAACAACAAACAGTACCTTCAGATCTACCTAGGACTACCCAAGCGTGTCAGAGGCATCGCGTCCCAGGGCCGACAGGACGCCAACCAGTGGGTCAAGAGTTATACAGTATCGTACAGTCTGAAGGGTAATCGCTTTGTTCTCTACAAGGAACACGGACGCTTGCGGGTAATGTATCTTTATATAATGGCCCTTTATGTATTTACAATCACAATGACATACCTACCAAACGTCCCGATTTAAACGAGATTGTCGAGACGTTTTAAAATTTCGGTGTCTCGATTTTCTGGAAAAAAATGGAGAACTCAATATTTTCCGAAATCGTCTAGCCGCCTGAAATGATTATTTATAAAACTATCTATACCCTTCTACTTTCCTTACAAGATGTTCACAATCTTAATTTTTCTGTATATTTGACACCCAACTAGATTGGCTTTTATAGTTATTTCGGGTGTCCAGCTTCTATTTTGTTTTACTTTCAAATTTTGTAACTACAACACTTGCACTTATAGTGGAAATAATATGTTGTTGTTGTTGCTGCAAACTGGATCGACTTGGGAGGTGAAACAGTTCGCTGCACTGTGCAGTAAAAGTAAATGTCGGTGTTTCTGTAACTTGTCTCAAAATCATGGTTTCTCCATGATGATAGAAAGCAGTATTTTTCGGGGCACCACACAGGGCTGTCAAAGTCAACTTTTACGTTCTTGATCGTACTAATTGCTTTCTAAATTGTGTTGTACATAAAGCTAAAAGTATCTTAGGATAGGTGTTATGTACTTTCAATGGTTATACTATCCAAAACCTTATTACAATTGTTCTGAGGTGCTTAACTACCCTCCGGAATTGTACTCCTTCGTTTTAATTTTTTCTTCATTAATTAGCTAAATGTTTGTTAACTCTGTTTTTCGAACCATTAGTGTTCTTTAGACTTTTTTATTACCAGTTCTTTATGTACTTGATGGTTTTACTATTTTGTCCCTTAACTTTTTAGTTTGAAAAACACTAGACAGAGTGTTGCAGTTTCAGCGACTGAGTCTCTCTCCACAAAACACGAATTAATCGTCCTAATAACTTTTTGGTTTTGCAGGTTTTTGTTGGAAATACAGACAGGCACTCGATTGTGTACAATCAATTCGCGAAATCGTTTGTTGCATCCAAAGTTCGCATCCATCCAAGAACTTGGTACAGCTGGATCTCAATGAGGGTAGAACTGTACGGGAGACAAGGTAAGTAACTTGCAGTTAATAACTTGTGTAACTACCTTCTTCATTCACTGTTTAAATAATGAAAATAAAACAGGGACTAAAACAATAGCTGCATAACAACAATAAAAATCACAATAATAATAATACTAATAATAACAGTAATAATAACAACAATTTAATGTATTTCTTGCAGCTTCCCTATGCAACGCTGCTTTCGGAATGCAAAGTGGCCGAATCAAGAGCGGGCAGATTACAGCTTCTTCGAGTTACAACAAACATCACAACCCAAGTCTGGGTCGACTGGAGCAAGTAAAGAAAGGTGCTTACGTAGGCGCGTGGTGCGCCAAACACAACAACCACAACCAGTGGTTTAAGGTAGGCCTGAAGTGTCAGTCTTATAAAGTTAAGACATTTAAAATGGGGCACTGAAAAAGAGAGGTTGCTAAGAAATTCCATTTGTCTACTGTTTTCTGTGCTTGAGAGATTGAATTGTTTGAATCAGTTTTTTGAATACAACAAAATTGTGCTGTAATTTAGGAGTTCATCGCGTTTCATCACGTGGAGAGTAACATCTATTTTGGATCTTCAATGATTAATAACATGTTCGCAGCAAAAACACAGAGTACAGAAATATGAAACGAGTTTTTTAAATTAGATTTGCCTTAGAAAATGAAAACAGTTTTGTTAAAAACGTATCTTGTTAACAGAACCAATCTTCTTTCGCGCGTGTCGTGTTCCGTTTGGCAAGCCAAACTTATACTTTAAGACCTAAACACAACTGTATTTTTATAAACTCTACTTGTCCTGACATTACTATTTCTTTAGGTGGACTTCCGGCGCCCAATGAAAATCACCAAAATTGGAACACAAGGTCGCTTTGACGCGAACCATTGGGTGACTCGATACAACGTGTACTACAGTCAAGACGGTCTACACTGGGCTATGATCAGATGGAGGAGTGGTGATAAGGTATGCTGTATACACTTGATTCAAGAAAGGTTGCTTCAGTTTCATAACATAAAACATGAAAGATGCGACCTGGTGGAATTTAGTACTTGAATAAAAGCTTGAGGTGATATGTGCGACAATACATCACAATATCCAACGCAACAATGTTGCGCTTCAAGTTGGAGGAAAATGTTGCTCGTATTATCGCACCTAACGTTTTCACATTTTCGAGTTTCATCATAAGCGCTCCACGTGCATGCATACTGGCAGGGTATCGACTCATCGAGTTACAATACAAACCCACCTAATTAGAACCACGTGTGTCTAACTAACAGTACAGCACTTCACATTTATTTCATTGTAACTGACCTGACCGACTAACTGACGAATGAACGAACAAAGGAATAAAAAGTGAACTAAGTTACTCATTGAAACACAGACACTAGATAGGTCCTATTCAAAAATATCGGAAACTTAAATATTCTTTTTTCTGTATTTAAGTTAACCAACCATCCTCGTTCTTCAGTCAAAAAAAATATACTAACCCGAACGAGGCTAGTTGGGCTAATTCAAATAAAGACATAAGAATATTAAAATAGTCGCCATTTTTGGATAGGGTCTATAAACTTTGAACTATTTGACTACCCAAGTAATTAATTAACTTACAAACTAACTGCCTGACTGACTGACTAAGGAGTGAATAAATTGATTAGCTAACTTATTACCGAACGAATGAAAGAACAACAAGTGAATGAATGAATGAATGAATGTAGTTAACTGACTCACCCACTCACTAATATTTTTTAGCTAACTTAATTGGTAGCTACATAATCAAATACGTATTTCAGTAATATATATAAAGAAAAACCTAGAGAGTGTTATCGTACGTCTCCCCAGCGTAATGCAGCTACAACCTACACTCGCCGTTCTCAGTGACTGTATTTCATAATATACAGTTGGGAATAATGCACTTACAGTTGTTGTGCCCTTCTTTAGTACTTCCAGGCCAACCGGGACAGGTACACTCTTGTAGAGAACGACGTTGGGGGGATTGTGGCACGATTTGTGCGTATCCGACCGCGAGGATGGCACGGCCACATATGCATGAGGGTTGAGTTTTATGGATGTAGGGCTGGTAAGTTTATTCTATATTATCTGTAAGAGAGTTGAATTTCATGGATGTTAAACTGATAACTGAGATGATAAGTTGTTTGAACCGCTTTCTTATTCAATTGCTGGAGTAATTTTTATGACAAATTTATACTTGTGCTATTGAATATGCCGAAAAATAAATCCAATTATTGTGATCATACAATGACTGAAGAGTCATGTCACGAAAATCACAGCTGTGTCTCTTTTCAGCAACTGCGGTTAAAAATTCATCTATGCTTTTGCTTTCCAAGACCCGTGTTTCGCACCACTTGGATTACAAGATGAACGAGTTGGCAAGCAGCATATGAGAGCCTCGTCAATGTACGATGTCCACCACGGCCCGTGGAGGGCGCGACTGAACCGTCGAAACAGAGGAGGAAGAGGCGGATGGGTGACCAGGTACACCAACCGCAAACAGTGGATACAGGTTGACTTGGGGACAGTGGCCAGAGTGAAGGGTTTGGCAACACAGGGACGATATGAAGCAAACCAGTGGGTTACTAGTTATACACTGGCTTACAGTGTAGACGGGAATACTTTCCGTCCATACAGAGACGGGAGAGGCGTCAAGGTAAACTCTGCTTTGCAACAATTAACCTCCGCGAACTACTCTATAGCCGTTGCTCTATTTTACTATGACGTCATAGGTTGTGCATGACACGAGCTTTAACAGCAAGCTCGGAAAAGTCGAAAAACCTTATCGCAGTGTTTTGTAAGCGTCAAAATTGGATTTGTGTACAATTTGTTTGCTCTAAGTTGATCGCACACAACAACGGGAATATGTGTCTTGTAAGTGTATTACTACTCATCCTGCTGCAGATATATCACAACATTATTAAAAAAACGTAGTAAACAATGTTATCACTTCATTCAAGATCTAAAACTGTAGTGTGGAGACTTCTGAAACAAACTGACGTCAAATAACGTAAGAGTGAAATGTAGCAACAGGAAGTGAAACCAACAGCTGAACAAAAATCAGAGTAAGAGAATCAGTTCCTGATTTTCTTATTTTATAAAGCAATCACACAAGAAAAAGGCTTGTTACGACCTTGAGAGGGCGTAACGAGCCATTTTCTCGTGTTTTGTTTCACGTATTTTTAATGAAATGAAAAGGCAATCTGATTTGTAGCTTTACGTTTTAAAGAGCTTAACTTTTTCCCCTATTAGTTTTTTATATTTTCTTGATTTAAAATTTAAGGTTCGATTTTATCAGTCAGAAGTTGTTGTACAACTAGTTTACATTTTATATAAAGCGAGAGGTGACAATAAAATCTGTTTTGTGTATCAGTTTTACACATTATGCCTATATTTTAAATCAACGTTTATTTTCCTTTGCAGTATTTCCAAGGAAACCAAGAACGTAATTTGGTTTTGACGCATAGGCTTTTGCGCCCGTTTAAAGCTCGTTATGTACGTGTTTATCCCAAGTCCTGGTACAGTCGTATATCGATGAGACTTGAACTCTATGGATGCCGATTAGGTGAGTATAATGACAGTGTGTCGATAGGGGAGGAGTAAGTGTTTTTCAAGGTGTGGAGGGAATGCATAGTGCGAGTATCTCTAGCCCTCGATTGAACCTTCAACTCCCACACTGTTTGTATCAACTCCTACTTGGTCATCTTTTTTGAAACCCTTGGAGAAGTGGCAAAAAAGAGCGCGGAAGATTTTAGTTCCTATTGGGGTCTGGAGGCATGGTTTCACGATAGAATCACGTACATTCTGACTCTTTTTGCAAGCCAGCATAGTATTTTTTTCTATAAATGCATCATGATATGAAAACTGAGGTAGAACAGATTATTGCGAGGCGGGAACACTCACATCCAAGAAGATTTTGACTTCGACATTTAGGGGAGTGACAGCAACGACAATTGACAGCACTGTGGTAGCGATTTGCGGAGTAGCGATGTTGCTTTTATTGTTTCACTAATGTGCACATCGCTGTTACAGCGCCATCGCTATCACTGCTGCTGGCACTGCCTTCGCTGTTCACACACCACTGCCACTATTGTCACACTAGTGTCAAACGCCCGCTGTCACACCACTGCCACTATTGTCACAATTGTTTCAACCGCCCGCTGTTCCACCACTGCCACTATTGTCACACCAGCATCACCCTCCGTCGCTGTCACACCACTCTCAAATTCTTGCTGTGTAGAGTGTTAATCGGTTTAGGACTTAATTTCGTGCTTCAAACGACATTATACTTTAAATGGAAATCTTTATTCCACATCTGCATAAAGACTTTCACTGTGGTCAAAGAGGAAGTAAGTAAACCATTTTGTTACGTTCTAGGTCTCATGTGTAACAGACCGTTGGGAATGAGAAACAATCGAATCAAAAACTGGCAAATCACAGCGTCGTCCAGCACCAACAAGTTCTACGCTGCGAGGCTGGCGAGGCTTCACGCAAAGCGCAGTGGAGCCTTTAAGGGCGCGTGGCGCGCGGCGTATAGCAACCACTATCAATGGCTGAGGATCTACTTTGTACGTCCCACACAAATTGTACGAATATCAACTCAAGGAACACCAAACCAGAGGACGTGGGTGACAAGATATTACCTGTCTTTCAGTACAGATGGGGTTCACTATGCTGAGTATAAACAAAAGAGTGTGAGGAAGGTATTGCATTTTATTTTTGTTATTGTTATTATTGTTATTGTTATTGTTATTGTTATTATTATTATTATTATTATTATTGTTAATATTATTATCGTTCCAATTATTACTATCATTATTGTTATTATTATTATTATTATTATTATTATTATTATTATTATTATTATATACTACTTATTAACCGGGAGTTTAGTCTGTACTGGAAATACCAAACCTAGGTTTTGCTGTATTGTTCGAGGGATAGCGGCATTACCGGGCATTACCAGATATACAGACCGCTCTGGAACCAATCAGATTGTGCGAAGTTAATGCTGTTGTTGCTATGACTGATATAACTAAATTGATGTGGAAAACATATATACAAACATTTTCGACTCAGTTGATCATCACCAGGTATTTCTAATGCTGTGCAAATGCTGTGGTCAGGATTTTCCTTGTGAATGTGGCGTGGCACTTCTGATGTGATGGAACTTGGTCGCTTGTGCTTGTCGAATCGTGTATTGAATGATCTTTCTGTTTCTTCGATGTAGTTTGCTTCACAGTTCTCACAAGGAATATGGTAAATTGGCCCGGTCACCTTTTCTTTGGGAATCTGGTCCTTTGGGTAGACAAGGAGCTGGCGGACTGTATTATAGTGGTTTCTAGTTGTAGTGGTTTATAATATGTCTTAATGACATACTGTTTTGTAGTCTTTGGATATGTTCTGACACACGTGCACCCTTCAGGTGAGGCGGTTTCACTGGATAGAACATTTTTTGGTCTTTGTCTGGTGAGAGGAGTCTTTCTTTCGATTCGTTGCGTTATTCAAGATCCATTTGGGGTATCAATTTTAGAGCCTCTCTTATGTGATCGACCTCTTCTTTTCGGTCTGCTTCTTCGGTTACTAGCGTTTCCTCCAGGAGTGTTCTCACCACGGACTTCTTGTGTTCTTGGGGGTGATTGCTGTCATAGTTTAAGTGCTGGTCCGAGTGTGTACTTTTTCGGAATACTTTGGTTTTCATTGTACCATTGTTTCGTACCACAGCTTCTGTGTCTAAGAACGCAATGGATCTTTCTAATTCACTTCCACTTCGTTCTGTTCCTGCCAGCGGATTGAAAAAAAACATGCTAACGTTTTCGATCTGATTGAGCATCATCAGGTTTATTTACTTTTGGCGAAACAAGGTTATTTGTCCTAATAACTGTGAATGTTATCTACAGACATTCCAAGCTAACCGTGACAGTAACACAGTGGTGTCTCATCCGTTGATACCCGCAATCAGAGGTCGATACCTAAAGATTCACCCGAGTGGTTGGTACCGGTATATCTCGCTCAGAGTGGAAATCTACGGATGCCACATCGGTATGTATAAAACACACGGTTCCTGCGGTCCTTGAAAGCCCTTTATTTGGGTTCCTGAAAAAGTGCAAGAGCCCTGAACATACCGGAAAGTAGTTACTAGTTTTTGAAAAAAGAATCAGGGTCCGTAAGATTTCCCTAAAATTTAATCTCCTTTTTCCAGTTGTGGAAAATAACTTTTAAACAAGTGTTTATCAACTTCCTTCGTCAGGTGCTCACAAACTTCCGATTGGTATCGAAGATGGCCGAGTTCTTGGTGGCGACTTGTCCGCCAGCAATTCTCACAACTACGCGCACGGCCCCGACCGTGCCCGCCTCAACCAGCCGACCAGAAGTGGCCGTGTGGGAGCCTGGTGCGCACGTCTCAATGACGGCAGGCAGTGGCTACAAATCAACCTCAGGGGGGTGGGCATTGTCTCCGGTATCCAGACACAAGGTCGATATGATGCCAATCAGTGGGTGAAATCATACAGGTTGAGTTACACGAAGGGTTATCGATTCCGTAACTACAAAGAACATGGAAAAGTCAAGGTAAGCTGTCACTGGCGGAGTTATAAAGTGAACGTCGAACCTGAACGTAGGCGATTCTTAAACAATTTCCGCACGTTCAGGCTCGTACATCTGGAATTCCTGGAATTTTTTTGCCTAGAAACGTATCCTTGTAAAAATCTTGAAACTTTTAAGCTACGGTAATACGAGCAAAAAGACCGTGCAACTTGTCTCGCAACATTGCTGCAAAATGAGTTGAACAGAAAGCGAAACCTCTTGTTCAATTTCTCCCTCCGTCGTTTTGTTTGCTTTTACACCTTGAATCAACCCTTTGACGTGACTGACGCTCTCAACCAATGAAGAGCGCCAACGTGTAAACTTGTTGCAAAACAAGTTTGCTTTGGAATGGTGAAACGCGCAACATTTGGAGATTTTGTTACAAAAAGAAGAACGGACTTATATTATCTGCGACATACGTTTGCAACTTACAACACACTTTTTGTTGCCGAGACAGATTCTGTGCTGGTGATGTAAAACGCGCAGCATTGCTGCATGTTTTTGTTGCTCGTATTACTGTAGCTTTAAAGTCATCAGTAGTCAGGAGTCAGGATGGCCGAGTGGTTAGCGCTCGTGCCTCCCACCTCTGTGGACCCGGGATCGAGTCCTGTAGGCTTCGCATGTGGGCTGAGATTTGTCGATCTCCTTCTGACTCCGAGGGTTTTTTTCCGGGTTCTCCGGTTTTCCTCCCTCCACAAAATCGACTTTCACGCCAATATCTGTGCCGTCGAGCGATTAAACATAAGCCACTGGCTTGGAAGAATGGGCAACCACTCCCAGCGTACGACGTTAAGTACAGTTTAGTAAAGTTTTAGTAAAGTCATTATAGCACATAATGCTTTTCTTAGAATAACAAGGATTATTTTCAAAATATGACATGAGTTTTCTTCTAAACGGTATTCTCGCTGACCAAAGATATCGAATGCTTAGTGCTAGTTTTGGCCCTGTGCTGTTCTTCATGTTTGCTGTCTTACTGAAACAAACCTCGCACTTTCTCCTTGCAGATATTTTCAGGAAACTTTGACCGACAGACCGTTGTGACTCACTGGTTCGTTCGTCCAATTCGGGCCAGTAAGATCAGAATTCACCCACTGAAGTGGCAGAGCTGGACATCCATGAGGGTTGAACTGATGGGAATAAAACGAGGTTTGTATTTAAACAAATAGTGACAGCAACAAGTAGAGTACTTTCACGAAGAGAATGTAAACAATAATAACTACATGGTTTATGGGGAAATAGCCTCTACAAGCGTAGCTTTTGTGGAAAATCCTTGTTCTAGTCTCGTGCCAAACAATACTGCAATTAAATTATAACAATCTTATAACAGTCTTAATTGTTCTTGCACATGTTCAGGGCGGTTCTGAAAGTTCCCATCCCCATTTTCACTAAATGACCATTACCAAGTCTCAATTATATTGTCTCTGTTAACAATTTTTATTTGCAATGCGATCAATAGGTGGGTACTGTAGCAAAGCTCTGGGACTGCAAAACGGCAAAATACCAAACAAAGCAATGACCGCTTCCTCGATTTGGAATGGCAGACACGCAGCGTTCCTGGCACGCCTGCACAGAACTGCACCGGGAGGCTGGGCGTCCGCCTGGTGTCCCAAGCAGAGTAACCACCGCCAGTGGATTCAGGTGCAGCTGGGCCGCGCTATGAGAGTCACGAAGATTGTGACCCAGGGCCGAGGCGACCACCCCCAATGGGTGACAAGTTACTGGGTTGCCTACAGTTCGGACGCGATTAACTTTGCCAAGGCCGTTGATTACTATAATAACATCAAGGTGAGGAAATGGCTGTTGATTACTATAATAACATCAAGGTGAGGAAAAGGCTGTTTCAACATTGCTTTGATAAACACTAAGTACAATCCAACTTGATCGCCGCCTAAGAGAGATCGTCCGCACTATTTGTCTGCCGATAAACTAAGATTGGTATCTTAACAATACCTATTTAACGACTATTAGTTAACATTTTAGCTTTCAACTAAGTTTTGTCGTCGATACATTTTAAGCGTGCTCAAAGCCGTGAAAGAATCTTTCTATACGTACGGGTTTAGAACCTTCATTTTGAAGAAAAGGTGAACTTGTTTCGTTGCAGACATTCGCTGGAAACTCTGATCAGAGAGCCGTGAGGTCGCATGCTATTAACCCTCCGGTCCACGCTTATTACATTCGCGTTTACCCAAGAGGTTGGCGCTCCAGCATCGGAATGAGAATGGAACTGTATGGCTGTGCACACGGTGGGTAGCTTCTCCTTTGTTGTGTTATGGGGAGCAACAACTCGTATCGACATTTTCGCGTATTTACGTCGTAATCTGCTAATATCTCGGCTTCAGTTTAAAGATTCAAAATTTTGAATCATAACGACACAGTACCGTGGCTAATAAAGATTCATAAATATTCTTGAGATAACTTCTGAGGAAATAGAGATGGAGAGTGAGTTGTCAGTCAAAGCTAACATCTTGAACAATGGATAAAACTTAGTTGCTTTATTTGTAGTTACCGACTCTAACTAAAGTGAAAAATAATATTAACAACATTAATAAAATATTAATGAATAATAGTAATAGTAATAATAACAATGATAACAATTATAAAGGTAATATTAGTATTAATAATATTTATTAACTTTTTAACTTAAACCTAATAATACAATTGTGAAACAACTCCTTACGACCCTTTTTCCACAGATAAGAACGACATGCCCCTTGGTTTGGAAGATCGTCGTGTCCATGACGGTATGTTCCGTTCTTCATCACATTACAACTACTACTGTGAGCCGAGGAATGGACGACTTAACCAACGCCGTACTGGCAGGTACTAATTTTAGAGAGGACCACTGGTTTATCAGTAATTTATGTTACTCTCATGCCGTTGTTCTCATATATTACTGTAATATTTTAAAAAGTCGTAATTATTGTAAATGTTATTTATATGATGAATACAATCTTATTGTAACTAGTTAGGTATATACAGGGCCCCTCTGGACAACAGCCTCGTTGCTGAATAGGCCACCCTGTTTTTAAATAAAGGTCACCATACCATACCATAAAGTCGTTAACGTACTTACGTACCTAGTTACTTAGTACTCACTTACTCACTCATTCATATACTTATTCACTTACTTGTTTACTTACTCATCTACATATTTACTTACTTACGTACCATACTTACTTACTTTCCTACCTACTTACTGACTGACTGACTGACTGGCTGACTGACTTACCTACATCACTTACTTACTTGCTTTCTTACTGAACTACTTACTTACCTTCCTATTTTTCACTTATTTACCGTAGGTACGGCGGGGCCTGGTGTGCCAAGAGAAGTGACAGGAAACAATGGTTCCAGGTGGACTTTGGGGCGCTGACGAGGTTCACGAGAGTCCAGACTCAGGGCCGTCAGAACTCACACCAGTGGGTAACGAGTTATACCGTCAGCTACAGCAGGAATGGCTGGAACTTCGTGCCTTACAAGGAGAGGAGAGTTGTTAGGGTAAAGACTATAGTTTGATTTATAGGTCTCGAAAAATGCCAACCAAACTCACAAATTTGCAAAAAGCAAGAAAAATATACAAAAGTTAAGGGCTTATCACGCCAGGTTTACTTATCTTCCTTTTCTTCGTCAACTGTGAAAGTACCCATAACTTTTTTGTCGAGAAAAGTTACACACTTTATAGTTTTGCTCTAAAAGTTGGATTTTAAGACGCCATCCTAGAAATTTAGCCAGCTTTTTTCTCTCTTACTACTTCGCACGCATGCGCAGTCGTTATTCCGACATGTCGTTCTCGCTACAAATCCTGAAATTTCGTAACAATTTGTACAGGAAACACCACAGTTGGAGAAGAATTAACGAAAAATACCACGACTATTTGATGAAATTGGCGTAGTACCTCGAAGGTGGCTGTAGTCCGTTGATTGTAACTGCGAATTATGTTTGATGTGTGAATCTTTTTGTTATTTTGGTGAAGGTGTTCCGCGGTAATTTCGACCGCTTCAGAGTGGTGTCTCATCGATTTGCGCGTCCGTTCCTTGCTCGTTACGTCAGAATACATCCTCGAACCTGGAGGAGCTGGATATCCATGAGAGTGGAATTCTATGGACGAGTTATTGGTACGAACTTCCCTATTTTAAACTTACTTTCGAGCAAAAAAGAACCTCCTTATGGCTTAAAGTTATCCTTGAGTTGCCTTAACTCACCTTTACTTGCTATAGCTCGCCAAAACTTGCCAAATCGTGAGGCCAACCTTATCTCGCTCTAACATGTTAGGCCTTGTGTTATCAAATTTTCCCCAAATCGCCATATCGTACAACTTTGCAACTCGCCCCTCCCCTCACCTCCCTCCAGAGACGGTGTTTCCTTCTCCTTGTTCTTTAATCTTCAAACTCTTTGTTCTTCTTTTTAATAGCGATTAAACTAGTGTTTAGGTCAAGTTATTTTCTACATTATTACGCGTTAAGCGTGGTCGTGGTAGCCGGAGTTCGTAAACCAAAAGCACTTCAAGAGCCTTTTCTAGAATGAACAACAAAACATTGGATCGAAGGATAAATTTGACTTGACTTTACCGCCAAAATACTTTTAAAATTTTCACGACTTTTGCACGTGCAAGTTGCAATGTTTTTGCCTTCCAGGGTAAACTTGACAATAACTTTTTTAGGTTATTCCCAGGGCCGTAGCAAGGGGTGGTGCCGGGGGGGCCCGTGCCCCCCCCCAGTTTTTTCCCCGGCAAATGTGTCAAGTATGTCAAGCTCAGCAAAAAGCTCCAAGTTTGAGAAAAACTTATCATATTTTACTAGTTTTAGACACTGTAATTTTGTTTCAATTGGCGTTTAAAACCCAGGAAACACGTTTTTAGACAAACTAATTTTCAACATTTCCCGGGTGAGCATGCCCCCGGACCCCCCTAGAAGGCTCACACCTTCGGCTCTTGGTGGTGCCCCCCAGTTTTCCAAGGCTTGCTACGGCCCTGATTCCTGCATTTACTTTAAAATCTCTCGTTCGTGTATCAAACTCGTAGGAGTCCGTTGTGACCGTGGATTGGGAATGATGAGCGGTCGCCTTCCGAACAGCAGAATCACCGCCTCATCTCAATGGGACAAAAATCATGCCTCCCACCTTGCTAGGCTGAACCACAGACGTGTCGGCCACAGAATGGGAGCCTGGTCCAGTCGCCGTAACGACAGGAACCAGTGGTTACAGGTCAACTTTGGTCGCTTGATGAGGATTACCAAGATTGCGACACAGGGCCGACAGGACGCCAACCAGTGGGTGACTCAGTACTATGTGTCCTACAGCCAAGATGGCGTTATCTTCACTGATTACAAGGCAAAGAGTAGTCGATGGGTACGTTAGTAAAGGCCAGTAACAAAATTAGGAAAGGACTGGGTTTGAGTTTTTATAATTAACTAACCCCGTCACAACGCAACTTCAAGATTCGTAAGTTTACCTCTATTATTGTTATTATTATTGTTATTACTTTTCTAATTGTTGTTATTACTATCAATATTATTGTTACTATAAATATTGTTTTTATTGTTGCTATTATTATATTTATTTATAAAGAATCAACGACATTTGACTTGTCTGGTATATTAGTGATTTTTATTATTGTAATAGTTTGTTCAATGTATATAGATGGTGATTGTAAAATCAACGATCACATATGATGTCATACGTGCCTAAGTTAGTTTTAACAAAGTTTATATCGAGCAATTAGCCCACCAAGCTAAGCTCACTGTGGTCAGAATAGCGACGTTTGGTCCTTCATGAGACGTTAGATATTCACTTGTGCTTTTTGTCGTGCTCTAGTATTTCCCTGGAAACAGAGACCGAAACAGCATCAAGACCTCGAGACTGTTCCCTCAGATTGTTGCTCGTGTCATCCGCATTCATCCGTGGGGCTGGCGCAGCCACATATCTATGAGGGCTGAGTTTTATGGATGTCCACAAGGTAACATATCTATCCAGTCTTGATATGATTTGCGGATGGTTCAAACTAATGCACTAGTGCCAAACTTTCATATATACCTGTTTTTCCAATATATATTTATAGTGTATTTTATGTATTTTTATATATTTTATATTTTCAAATATATTATAGTGTATTAGAGTGTATTTTATATATGTGTGTGTTTTGTGGGATACCTGTAAACTAGCTTTTCAGCTAAGCGTATAAATAAAGTGTTAAATAAAGTGTTATTTTATGACATGTTATGTTAAAAACCATATTCGATAGATCTATGCTTCTACATTCCACATATTGCTTGTATGTTGCCTTACTCAAAGACACAAACACATCCCTGCGGCCTGTGCGAACGAGGATTTGGTCCTGAGTTCCAACATTTTAAAGTAAAGCGCTGCTCCTAACTTACAACTAACTTTAAAACACAAAGAAAATTAAATTCTGAATTTGATTGTCACATTTAGATCCAGGCACCATGCCTCTCGGAGTGGAAGACAAGCGTATTCGTAACGGTGGCTTCAGCGCCTCAACATACTACAACTCGGCTCTGGCCCCATGGCACGGCAGACTGAACCACAGGTGGTCATGGTCTGGTCGTCAGAGAAACCGTAACCAGTGGTTACAAGTCTATATTGGTGTATTGACCAGGGTGAAAGGTTGTGCCACTCAGGGGCGGCAAGACGCCAACCAATGGGTGAAGAGTTACAAGTTAACATACAGTCGAGATGGCACGAGGTTTATTCCCTACAAAGTTGGCGGGCGAGTGAAGGTATTGATTTGTCATTGGACTAGATTTCTAGGAATTCGCGAGCTAATTGACAGTCAATATGGCACTGAAATTATTTCCAGGAATTTTGAAATTAGTTTTCTAGGAAACATAAGAATTAATTTACTAAATTAATGTGCTAAATTTGTAACCAGAAAATAGTATGATTTAAGATATTTTTACATCTAAAACTTTTAGATAAAAAACAAAGTCAATTAAAGTTGATCTTACCTTCTTTACATGTAGTATTTTCCAAGTTATTGAGATAGAATAAGTTTTTTCTCTGTAATCAAGTATTACAACAACATCTTTTAATGGGTCTTTCGTTCCTGCAGATTTTCTCTGGCAACTTCGACCGACACGGGATTGTATATCACCAGTTCTCAAAGCCAATCCGAGCACTTTATGTGAGGTTCCACCCCATCACGTGGTACAGTTGGAACTCGATGAGAGTCGAGCTTTATGGCTATCGAAACGGTAAGCTTTAACAGGCTAGCTTAAGGAAGCTGATTTTTTAGTCAAAACATTTGGGGTCATTTAAAACATTTTAGTTATCTTTAAAAAGAAAATCCTTTTAGTCCTGCCAAAAGACACGGATTTCCATTGTATTTCGGAAATGTGTTGAGCCCAATTGTCACAAATTCAAAATGCTATAACGTAAAGTGGCTACTTTGGAATACAGTGCATTGAAACGTGTTGCCTCTAATCCTGAAGAGTAGCAATAGACCAATTTCGATATATTAAAATTCAGCCTGAAACAAAAGACATCAACACGAGGCTCTGGGGAATAATCCATG
>JAOBYE010271985.1:0-16083 GCA_025403585.1 Parazoanthus swiftii | reverse complement strand
TCTTTTAGCTTATGCTAAAAGAGCTTTCCATTCGACCGGTGTGGTCGGCCATAACTGCTGCATGCTGGGAACAGTGGCTGTACTCTACACGAATATAATGATACACACAAGTATATATAAACTAAGATTGCTTTCCAATCGACCGGTGTGGCCGGCCAAAAGAACTGGTTCTGACCAGGGAAAATGGAAAGGTCAAGGTCAAGGTCAACATAGTTAACCAATGACAGACAAGTTGCGGAAACTCTCGCGCTCGCTTCTCTTTGGTTGCAAAACAAAATTACAAAGATGACGGACATTTCTTCAAGCCACAACTTTCCAAAATCCTGCGCTTTGTCAACCGGAGCGGGAGAACTGAGCGGCTTTGATCCATGACCAGGACCAGTCTGGCCGAAACCAGTTCTGAGAAATTGTGTGTTCCATTTAAGAACTGACCACATATTACCGGGCATTGTTTCTCGGCCCAATCCCCAGATTTCTTTCTGTCATAACTTTACATTAATTGGAAATCTTGGCGGTTTAAACCCAGTTTTGCAATTTTTTTCCAAGTTTTGTAACTGAATCAAGAACCGATTTGCCCCCAGTTTAGAAACCGCAAACGACATCTCCACAACTAATCGTAAGGCCCGAGTATAAAAAGCGTAGTAGTTGGTTGAGAGTTCAACAAAGATCCTTATTCAACTTTCGTGCGAGTAGCAAAAGCAAATCGTTTAAGGTAAAACGTACGCTTATCCACTTCGCTTGTTCTTGGCAAACAAGATCCGTCACCCTGGAAAGAGGTCAAAATTTTTGATTTCTAAAGGGATTCGACGTTTTTTTCAGTGTAGGGGGTAACTCATGCAAACGCCATGTACTGAAATCGGTAAATATCGGGTTTTTACTGAGGTCAAAAGTTTTGTCCTATTTGCTTTGAAGTAGGGCCAAATGGATGTTCATGTTCCTTTTAAAAACTAGCTAACATGGAGTATCAAAATGAATTGGCTCCCAGTCACCTATAAAACTTGTTCAACTTACGTGACTGTGGTAGGGTCAAAACTCGTGGTTCGGTGTTCACCGTTGCCTCGGCTGGTTGGTTCGGCCTCGATCTCTTGAGCTCCGTCGGCGAGTACGTTAAGCCAGGTATGGCAGGTCGACAGAACGTGTACGCCTGCATGATTTCCTCTAGAGGGTCACTGAATAGAAAAAGAAAATTGATAGTGTTGTAAGCTACCAACAACAACAAAATCCGGGGGTACTCCCTCACACAAGCTGTAGAGGTATGTGCAGAGCCAAAGGGTACACTTTCCGAGCCGCTTTCGTCTGAATTTGGGAATAGATTTTAGCATTTTGGTTTGAAATTGGGGTTTCGTTTTTTATTGAAACTGTGGGAACGTGCCGTATAGAATGATACGTTTTCGAGGTTGGTCTTAAAATGTGAAAAATAATTGGCGTCTGGTCTGAAATTCAGTGATTTGTGTAATTCGCATAATTTGATCTGGAAACGGACAAAGGTTTCACGAAGACAAACCCCAACCAAAATGACTGAGGAGTGCCCCAGACAACAACAACAACAACAGTAACAACAACAACAACAACAACAACAACAACAATCATATCTTAGCTTAACAACAACGTGACCGTTCATTTAACATAAACGACACCATTGCCCAGGTTCTAAATACTTAAACCACGAGTGCACTCGCGTACATACGTACATAGAATCTCGTGCATTGACGAAATACCATTCTGTCATGGTTTTAAACATTAAAACATATTTTCATTTATGGTCAAAAAATGCAAGTAACATTCAGCATATTCTTCAAATCAAAAACCTTATATGCTAACACCACAAACGAATCATTTCCCAGCAGAGATAACGATCTATAAACCTACCGTATTCGTCCCGAGTCCCTAAAGCCTTTAGCAAATGGGTTACTGTCGATCTTCAGCCGAGTGATCTAAGGTCGCATGAAAATATAACAAGTTAGCCATAAGAGAGAGAGAGAGAGAGAGAGAGAGAGAGAGAATGACAGACAGACAGACAGACAGACAGACAGACAGACAGAGACAGAGACAGAGAGAGAATGAATAAATGAATGAAACTTTATTTAAACAATTTACAATCAGTAAAACTGATTTTTCAGAAAAGCCGTGTGGTATATCCAAATCAAAATGAAAAATAATTTTATATACAGAATTACTAAGTATTAATATAAAATTGCTTAAAATTTTATCTGTATCTAAGATTATTAAACAAAACGCTATATAACAGCGGGATTTTTTATGAAAATGGAGAGATTTGGAGCAGACCTAATTAGGTATGGAATAGAATTCCATATCTTTGCCCCAACAAAGGGAAAAAAATCCTTTTCGATAGTTCAGTATTAAATTTGGGTAGTAAAAGTCTGCTTCCTTTCTCTCTCAATTCATACTTATTGTTGCTGCACAAAAGGAATTCATAGAGATACTCTGGAGCTAAATCGTTGAGTGTTTTGTGCATTAAAATGGCCGTGTGTTTTCGCCTTATACTATAGTCTCCAGATCATCCCATTCAAGCTCTTTTCGAATTTTAAACGACCTTTCGTCATATCCCTTGCGGGTGATAATTCTAGTCGCTCGATTTTGGAGCTTTTGAAGTCTCGCTGTTAAAGAACAATTTAAATTACCCCATTCCACATCACAGTAGTCAAACAGAGGAGCAGGGTGGGAAATTTAAAAGTTTCTATTTGATCGGTACATTAAAGCACAAGGTCATTAAAGAGCACAGACGCAGTCTTGATTTTCTCACCGATATATCTTTTGATTAGTCCGGTAGTCAACGGTGATGTAGCATAAATTGTCTAAGATGCTGTATTGTCTCGGTTCTTCCACGAAAAAACTGAGAAACCCGCAATGAAAACTGCTAATGCTATCAAGAATTTCTTGATTGACAAAAAACGCATCAATACTTAATCACAAGAAGAAATAACATTCCAAAGTTAGAATGTCCCAATGAACTTGTTGTCAAACACTCAATTCACCGAAATCACCACCAGACCGCTCGTTTATTGCTGTCAAACACATTGGTCAGAGCGACCGATACCCTATATTTCGAAACCCCACACGGTAAATAAGTAAAACAGTTTTTACAGGGGTTTTTCTTTTGTACTGTAAACTGATGTTTTTACCCGTATTGAAATAAAGTTGCCTTGCTTTGCCTTTCCGGTGGAAATGTTGTCTGCCGCTTTAGACAGACAAATTGCGCAAGTGATGCTCGTTTAGAGTTCAAACACCGGACGCGGCGCCAACCACGCACGTTGTATTGTCATGATCTCGATCAGTCTTTGATCGCTCCAAGAATTCTCCTTTATATATTTTACAGAGAGCAAATTACAGTAACATGTGATTTAGTAGTACTGCCTTGTGGGCATAAGAATACTGTCAAACTTAAGTGGATAACGCTTACTATCATATCGTGACAATTTCACCACACAAGAGTATAACTACTAAAGTGAAACGACTCAACAGAGCTTCCGCGAGTCATATCTTTGAATGAGGCACAAATTTACGCAAAACGTTTGGTACTATTACAATTTTATAAGCAACATGTGTAAGCCCAACTACATTGATGAAGACACATATTTTTGTAGTTCATGCCCGGAGTTCCTGACAACTGGATCCTGTATTGCAACTGTCAGTATACTAAAATCACCTTCATCATTGTCACTCCAGATGCATTCAGGTCTTTGTTCAAATAGTATATTTGAGGATTTTAATAATACACTTTCTTTTATTTAGAACCAGTAAAATTTTGCTCAGGCTCAATGTTCTTTTTTTTTCGGCAATTTCAGTCTCAAAATGTTTTTATTTTAATTTGTTCTTCACGGTTATGTTTTCCGTATAGGGGGTTAAACTCACCTAAAATTAGGTAAGCTGCTTTTGTGCACAAGAACTTTTGGCATCGTCGAGTTTGCTGTAATACCAATCGGAACAACGGGTGAAATACCCGTAGCATTGAAATTAATTAATATAAGCTTGCAGGTGTATAACCATTTTGAAGTTCAACCATCGTTGCTGTTTTAGGAAAAAATACGTTTGAAAAATTTTATAAGAAAAACTGAAGTGAAAACTTCTTCAACAATAACTCGGGCAAAAAACAATGGCCACTGCATGAAGAAGGAAGCGAAGCTGTTCTAGCGGATTAGTAACGATCACGAAAGACAACCTGCAGTAATTGCCGTTGTTGTTGTCGGTTTTCGTTAAATTAATGGCCACAAAACTTAACAGAGTATTCTGACCGGCATGCAGTCATGAAAACAGAGATTGAAATCGCAACTGCCCGCACACGCAAAGTTTGATGATTAAAACAGACAACTTCGAATGCAATAAAAGGAGACCAAAATAACATTTCAGACCTAAAATTGTCTTAGTAAACAAATGTCTCTAATCTAATGAGCCACTTAAAATAACTTTGGCCTGTTATTGTATACTTTCAAAGGCGGATCGAAGCCGTGAGCAACTGATTACAACCAAAAACCGCAATCTAATAAACAAGAAATCTGTCATAAACGAAGTAATCAAGAAAGCTTTTGTTTACGTTTAGATCCTGCCTTAATTAATACCTAGACCCTATTTATCGCAAAATGTAGAACGCCTGATTTCGCTTCCTTTCGGTAATTTCCAAAGATTTCGAGGAGGAAAATTAATGACAGGAATCCTTTTAAAAATATTATTTGATTTTCTGTCAATGATAGAAAAAAAATAAAAATAATTACAAACTAACTCCTAGAAAAATGTAACTGAAATAATAGGTCCTCGAATTGTTTTTGCGTGTAGGCCGGAGAATCAGAAAACTCAGCCGCAGCTGGTTTCGCGTAAAAAGATCATGAAAAAACCTTCAGTGAACATCACTGAAGGAGGACTATGCGTATTAAACCAACAAAAGTCCATCGTGTGTACGCGATTAGAAAAGAGCAATCAGCGTGTTCAGTCGCAGGCTCTTTTAATAAGGGTGTGGTCTTCGGGCCAATTCGGTCAGTTTGCCTGATTAGCTGAAACTAGAAGACAATTTATGGTTTTCGTCTAGAATCTTTGGACTTTAACGTTCTCTTTATGAGTTGCTTTGAGATTTGGTTTGAAGTATGGTATCAAATAGGGTATATAAAATTGCTTTCTCTAGTCTGAAATAGGTTGAAGATTCGAGCAAACCAAAATATGAGTGACCACCCCCTCCCCCCCCCCCCGGCTTCCCCTCCCGGAACGAGGCACATCACCAACCTGTTGGTTCTGGTAGGCCGTGACAGTGATGAAGACTGTATCAGGAAAAGTGAATGTTTTCCTTTCAGAACACGGTCTCTTCACATCCAAACTCACATCGTTGGTATCTTTCTTCTTGATGACATGAATTCGTGGCTGGTACTTGTGCATGGAGTGAAGAATGATCTGGTGAGAAATTTGAAAAACGGATATAAACGGAGGATTTGAAAGGCGAGCGTTAATATACAAACACAAATACACATGGGAAAGAACGGGAAAACTGCAAACAAGCCGTTTTGCGATCTGTTTGCGTATTTGTACTGCGACGTCTTGTAAAAACGACGCGTTTTACAATGAACCTACGCGTTTTGTAATGAGCTTCCAGCGTTTTATAATAAACTACGCATTTTGCAATTGAAATAAGCTTGTAGCGTTATGAAATAACGCTCTTGGACGCAAATTGTAACTACTGAAAACTTGAAGTACGTTATAAATGATATCTAAATTTTAGTTTCCCTTAGTTTATACTCATTTTGTCTTTTTGTACATTTTAGATGGATTTATTTCTTAACCATTCGGATTTTCAGCGAATAGAATTGTTGCAGTTTCATAAGGATGTGAGTTTATAAACAAACACGTTATTTTATCCGAAAAGACCCTCGGGGGATTTAAATATATCTTATTAGTCAGTTTAGTGTGTAGTATGGGTGGATATTTTACGTAGTGTAGTGTTTTGGCGATGACAACAATGTTGATGATGATGATGAATGGAGATTTGATAATATACAGAAGAGATCTCTTACATGCCCTTGCTGGTCCATCTCATTGTTAGTCAGTTTAACTTTGTCAAATGACACAACTTGTCTCATCCATTCTTCCCCAAGGGCGGGGGACTCAGGGTGAATATACACCCTACCGGGCATTGGCGCATCTGCATTACCCGCCACCATCCACTTGGAACTATGATACGCGTACCGATATCGCTTGTTATCTACCGCTACTATGTCCATTATCAGGATGTAATGTGCTTTGGGGTCCAGTCCAGAGACTTTAACACGGATAGCTGGAAACATTCGTCTGTAGTGAAAATGTTATACAATTAAAACATTCGTCTGTAGTAATAATGTTATACCATTAACATATTTGTCTGTAGTAATAATGTTATACCATTAAAAGAAATCATTTGTAGTGATAGACTAATGTATAGAAGATTTGGGGAAATTTTGAAACACTTTTACTCTCAATGTTTCATAGTGCCACCTTCATTTTTTGACCAATCATGGTGGCTCCAAAACCTGAAGATAGATTTTGTTGAAAAACACTCATTTTTTCTTTAAAATGCAGTTGAATCATATTTTGTTTTGGATAAATGAATGCTACTTTTTGGCTTTTGTGTGCAATGCAGCGGAATGCTGTTTTAAGGGCCTATCTGAGACCATCTCCATTTGCCATAGCAAAAACGAATTGCCGGTAGATCATGGAAGTGCAAGCCGAGTTGACAAGTTGAAAAGCAGTGTAACACTGGTTACCAGCAAGTGGCCACAATCTGGCAAGATGTACGAGAATAAGGATGCGTTCCATTGAGTTCAGTGAGAAACACGTGGGAACCTATCCGGGAAAAATGTGGCTCCCACATGTGTTTCGGTTATCCGTAAAACATAAACACTTCAGTTTGGAGAGAAAAAACCTGTGCTATAGCGTTTATTAGGCCGAAAATTGAAAATCTACAAATCGACTCTGTTTCCAAATGCCCGAGGATATGACTTTTATTACGTCGATCGATTCAGTCTCGTTCTTCTTATAAAGTTGTTCCCACAAAAGAAAGACCTGTAACCTCGCCTGGAATTCAGACTTCGGAATGCACTGGGTCTAACTTAACCCAGCATGTTGTCAAAAGATGGTGGAAGTAAATATTTTTTAAAACACGTTCACAGACCACAGAGATCGCAGCTCACACATCCTGCAGTTTAATCCAAATCTGAAATCAAGTGCTCACCGTTTTTTGCCTTTAGGCAACAAGCCACCAACTCGATTATCAACAAATTATACTTCAAATGTAACTGCGAGAGCCATGCTTTATGTCCATATAAACACGTTCATTGTTGCTAATCAGCTCTGATTTATTGGATGAAGATGTATGCGGTATAGAAAGTTAAATTAGCATGGTTTACGGTCGGTGCTCTACACATGAAGCAGCAATTCGAATATTTTTCGGCGGGACATTGAGACATTGCGGTGGATACAGCGATGGCGCAATATGTTTTGGCCGTAGACTGAAGCCAAGCTGTGCTTTTTAGCACTTTGTTGTTGCCTACCTTGTAAACCTATTGTCACTTGACTGGATAGTTTCACCTTAGCTCTTGTTCACACGGAAAACGTGAGAACAAATACACAGCCACATTGGCACCCGCAGTTGTTGATTGCATGGGAATTTTGCTTTGACAAACTCCAGTTGTCCATCTGCCTTCGAATCTATTCGGCTTTCTCTTATGTTCACACTCTAATTGAGTCGAGTAATGGTCTGACAATAAACAGATGGTAGTGATAACGGGAAAAGTAAATGAAAAATACAAAGGAAAGTTAAAGGTGTCATGATGCAGACAGCCATACGCGCGTGGGAATCAAACGGAAATACAAGTTAGCGTTCAAAGTGTTTGTTGTACATTGGGTAAACCGATAAAGAGACAATATTATTGAAAGTATTTCTTCGTTGAGACAGGCCAGCTTGCAGTTGATAGCAATTATAATGCTTTTAAATTTAAAGAACGCATTTTTCATAGTATTCGTATTTCTACTCGAGTACATCTGATAAAAATGAACCCCAGGTCAAAAGACATTGCTTATATAGTTAGTTATAAAAATGACCTGCACTTCGCATTTTTCAATATTTCAAAGTAGAATCGGTTGTCATGAGAAGTACATTAAGTCGCGTATTAAAATGATTGTTTCTTTAAACAAAATATGGAACAGTTTGCCAACTAAGTAAGGTAAGCTTAAAAACGTTACATGTTTGCGTTCATTACTTCAACTGTTCAAGCTACTTGGCCTTTTAATTGTCAGTAGACCGAAAGGAAGATCAAGTGAAATAAGCAAACTTCATTTAGCACAGTAATAGGAAATAGCATCAAAATATTGTCCTGCCAAACAACGAAACATGTAGCTCTTTAATCTATATCAGTATCGGAGCCAAACTTTCTCAGATGAACCGGTGACGTTGGTGTAACGGTTCGCATGTAGCATTACTCTAACCCTAAACGTGTCTCCACTTGAACATGTTGAAAGAGTACACCCTTTACCCTTCTAAAATGGTAATCACGAGCAAGCAAAAACAATTTAATAAAAGGACATGATAAACAAACCTTCCAGCCTTCGTTATGATCATTTCCGTCCCAAGTTCGTAAAATCTCTGCCACAAGTCGCACATCTGCAATTCTACATTGACGTCGTCGTTTTCAATCGTGTCATTGAATAAAGGAACAAGGCTTTGCATCGCCTGCATGGAGCCCAGGGCTTGACTGCTCATATCTGACAAGAGAGTCAATGTCCACAAGCTTTTGAGCTGCGCTGGCCGTAATCTCGATCAGCAAGCACAAACTTTGATACTTAGAAAATGTCCTTCATTGTGTTTTTGATTTGGAAAAATACATACCTGCGACTGTGTGCTGCGTTTGATTAAAACTTGGAGAGTGGACGTTTCTTTCAGCCTGCTCAATGTCAATACCCTGTCTCATTTGAGAGTTAACTTGCTTTACCTGTTCATTTGAAATAAGGGATTTCACTGAAAACGCATTGGCTCTGGACGAAAGACTCCCACTCGACGGAAGATGCGAGCAATCCATTGTAAAAGCGACAAATAGTCTCTTAAAGAGTGCACCGCCAAATATAACACATCTCGCATAACGACTAGCGCAGATGTAAGCAATTGTAAGGTTCCATGCTGGTTTTCGATTATATCAATTAACTGTGATAATTAGATTTTGTGTACTCGAAAATCATCACTTCGTCGGGAATAGCGGCAGTGTATTTTACCAAACTTGTGCTGATTTGCCGAGCACGGGACAACAAGCTGCTTGTCAAACGCGCCGACAAGTTCCGGTTACCATCCACTTGCGAAACGAGGCTTTCGTCCAACAACATTCGACCAGTTAATATGGAGAGTATTGCCCGCGAGTTTCCGGCAGTTACGGTTAATTGTTTTTGATAGTATTTGTTGAGAATGATAGTCGATGGTGTTGACGAACTTTCACGTCGCCACCCAAACCGCCGTATTAGAGTCCAAAGACGCGATAATGTGAAAACAACCAAATCCTAAGACACTTCCCTGAGGCTTAAACGGAGCTGTGAAAACCAATATTTTGCAATATACACCAGTAAGAATCCCTTACGCATGGTTACAGTTAGTCTTTCAGTGAACCCAGACGGAAGACTAGCACAGTGTCCTACAGCACAATGATCTGGGATGCAAAAAACTCGCGCAAATGGAAATCATGAATGTCCCGACGAATGTTAAGCTTTTTTAGCTCTGTGGCACAAATTCCGGTGGTTTGTTGCAAAAGTATTACTTCCATAACAGAAACGAATGTAAGTAAGGGTTTATTGAGGCAATCTCGCAGAAAAATTGAAAGTTTAACAAACATCGAACAACATATGCTGTGAAATGCTCATAAATGTTCCGTCTTAGCCAGACGGAGGTGCTTTCGGCGTTTTTTGTCGGCACGAATAATTGTTGCAATGTCGGGTTAGTGTTTGGGTGATGTGTCTCTGACGGGAGCGTTAATAGACGACAGTGAAGAGATGGGAGTGTCAACACTACACTTGTGGGACCGCCCCACCACCAAGCTCGACATATTTTGAAAACAAAAAAAATAGTCAACTCTCACAACATTTATGGCTAAAATCGAATCGAGGAAGAGAGGTGTAATACCTCATCCGCAAGTTGTCTGTGAAATTCACTCTGCTATCAACGTCAGATGTTACGCATTAACACTTTGGGTCACCAGCTGTAGTTGGACGTAGGACCTTACCCTGATTCGAACCCCGTCGGGCCGAGAGAAAGTGCGAGGCGCGAGGGGAGTTGTGGGAAGGGAAAAATGATTGGCCTCCTTAGGCACACAATTTTCCTTTAAATCGCCTTATCGCGACTACGGATCCCAGAGTAGGTGTTTTGAGTGGTCACAATTTACTGCACCAGCTATTGGTTTTCAGGGTTGGAATTATTGTTAGGCCTCATTAGTCTATTGTTTTTCCATCAAATCGTATGTTTCGTTTCGATCGGTACAACCTGGCTCCTACTCTGGGACCCAAAACGACGCCTTAAGTCGCCGTGATTTCCAAAGCTGGTTCCCATTTTAAATTGCCTTGAGCCGCCTTGCGTTGCATAAAGTTTATACGGTGACATTGGGTCGCAGAAAAGGTCTTCCCTTTTCTTTTCCCCACCTTCCCACAATTCCTCTCGCGCCTGTCAAATAACTTTCCTCCGGAGCCACAAAGCACGTGTTACTATTGTATTGAAGCATGGAACTACTTAATCGCTCTAAAATAAACGTACTCAACAAGAAAATTAGGGAGGGGAGGCTGGGAGGGTCTAACGCACAAGACTACACCAGAACATGTGAAAAAATGTCAGCAGTTTAATTGTTTGTTGAAATGCAGCGTGTTAGAGATATCTCAGTGTCTTTAGTCTTTGGAATAAAACTGTCAGCGATCGTTCACAGTCGCATATAATTGGCATGAGCTCTTGAAGGGAAAAGTCAGAAAATTGATGAGTGAAGAAAAATTGATTCGAAGGATTTTGATTTATAAATTTTGCATTCAATTTTTAGTACTAGTTCTTTTCAGGGCCTTAACACTGAGCAATCCATCATGGCGAAAAGCCCCTCCCACGATTGCATGTTATTACTATTCTTGTTATTATTATTACTATTATTATTATTATTATTATTATTATTATTATTATTATTGTCATTATGATGATGGTGACGATGATAATGATGATGGTTATAGAAAATTACTATTATCATCAAACTATTATTATTATTATTATCATTATTTTATGGTTATGTTTATATGTTTATATATTTTTTATGGTTATGTTTACATGAGTGTGGTTGTGGTTATAATTATGATTATGATTATGTGTGGTTATGGTTGCGGTTGTTATTAGGGTTATGGTTAGGGTTATGCCCGGGTATGGGTATGGTTGTGGTTGTGGTTATGATTAGGGTTAGGGTTATGCCGGTACAGGTATGGGTATGGTTGTGGTTGTGGCTATGTTTATGTTAATGGCTATGTTAATGGTTATGGTTATGATTATGTTTATGGTTATGAGTATGGTTATGGTTATGATTATGATTATGGGTATCGTTGTGATTGTGGTTATTTTTAGAGTTATGGTTATGGTTAGAGTTATTGTTAGGGGTTTTAAGGGGTTTTTCTTCCCCTCACTCATTCCCTTTTCTCAACTGTAGAGGTTGTCACAGGCTTCAATTAATACTCAAAGCCTCAGTGAGTACTGATTGCGTGATGCTTGGTCGAGTTATGGACTCATTTTGTTTCAAGCTCGCCGTTCATTTTGTGCTGCATAGCTCAACATAATAGTTTAGTATTAATCAAAATCAGATATGAGCCTGTTGCAGAAAAAAATGGCTGATGCTTTTAAGGACAAACAAACCTATTTTAAATCGGCTGGAATAGCAATTATAACAGTCGGTTGTAGAAGCAATAATTAGCCAGATAAAGATAAAGGCGGTTCTTTTGTTCGAAAATTGGACTTTTAAAAGCTTCCGAAAATCACCAATATAAACTAAAATTATCTGGGAAATTAACGACGTTCATGATTCTAAAACGTACCCCTCACTGTGTTGAAAACAACCAGATATTATTAAATATTATCACAAGAAAACCTTCATGTTAAAGTTTTATAACAAATGTTTACCTTTGTAGACAACATGTTAAGAAGTCGGATCACAAATCGCCTCTTTAACTTCTTATGCTACTTCTTGCTCCACGGTTTCAATCATTCACAGAAAAAATCCTATGAAGAGACTGAATTTTACTTCTTTTTCCGGCCAAATTGCCTTGTAAATAATTTTCAAATGATTAAAATCTCTTGGAACGTCAAGACATAGAACTGTTTTAAAGTTTAATATAATGAAGGGGACCACGAACCAGTGTCCTCTTCTGAAGACGTGATGCAAAGTAGTAAATACTCGACAAAGAAAAAGCTGTTCAACCGGTCCGAAACAGGCTGCATATCAAATATTGTTTAAAACAGTAGTAATTATTTATAAACTAGAGTAAGACAAGTGGGAATACCATTAATAAAAAAGGAAAGCGAAATATTTTCCCAACTTTCCCAGAGTCCACAGCTGATTAAAGCTCTCCGCCACTCGTAGAATTAATAGAAGTGAAAATGTCTTTTCCATCTTGTTTGGATCCATCAAGACGTTTCGAGAAGCAACTACAGTGTTTCTTAAAGTAAACAAAAGTGTAACGATTTTTTATCGCACGAAAGAGATGCGTCAAAGTAGTGAATAGGTGATTTATTTCGCCGATAACGGTATCTTTCGACACATGCACGTAAGTATAATAGTTTCACAAAAGCAATTTCAGTTGTGAAATTTAGAATCTGATAAAATTGTAAAAGAAATTATTTGCATTCTCACACTCCCACACTATAAACATCAATACTTGCTCCTGGTTGTCACCCGGCAGATTAACCGTTGGCCAAACATGTGTTGTACCGTTCTTGGTTCATCGCATATTCTTGATAATTTCCCAGAGTTTCATCGAAATAATATCTAATGGCTCTTGTTACCTAATTGTCTTCTGCACGGTAAAAGTTGTTAATTGTCCCATTCTACCTCAGGGTCGGCGGAGCAATGCTGAATTTTTCTAGTTTTATGGGGGGGGGGGGGGAGATGGGTTGGGTGATATAGTCGGGGATGTTGCGAGCGCAGAGTATGCTTCCCCGAGAAACTTGGGTTGCGAGCGCAGAGTATGCTTCCCCGAGAAACTTGGGTTGTGTAGAATGCTTTTTTTTTTGCAACCTGAACTCATTTTGCTGAATGTTGTTACATTTTGTTCAAAACATAAGGGGAAAAAATGATCTTAAAAGGGTCCTTTTATAATCATTTGGGAGGCCGTGTCCCCCCACTCCCTCCCCTTTCCTTCACACTTTGCTCCGCCGGCCCTGTACTATTACTGTAGCTATCATAATACTTTAAAAGTGTTCATGCGGTCCCTCCGGCTCCGAAGATTTAACTTGTGCCCTTACTGCCTTAGATTTAGCTATGCTTTTGTCAAATCAGAAAAGCTTTGAACCAAATGAACTCAAACAGGGACCTGTTTAGTCAAGTACAAACCCACAAGGAAAAATTTAGTTCCAATAACTCCTTTCTTAAATGCTTGCTTTTCAACCTAGCCGGAAAACAGCTCAGCTGAGGCGGCGATGTCTAGTATTACCACAGGCGGTGATACACCGCAATGTACAGAAATGTGTAAAATGAGTTTAAACAAGAGGTGATGGATTTTGATTTTATTAGGATAACAGCTAACCTAATATTAACTGTTACTATTTACACTAAAAATGTTTTCTTCAAAGGGTGCTGACCAAGAAAAATTGATCCTTAATTTTTGGCCAAACGAAGTCAAACAGCTGAAATGCAGAAAAGAGGACTTTTAAACAGTCAGTAAAAGCATTTAACCGCGAGTGCTGAACCAGTTTATTGCCATTTTGACTTGGTAATATCGTCATATTTGTGCGTTTTATTGGTCTGCTCGTGTCGTCTTGCTTATAAGGACGAATCGCTCGCAATGCGATGTAATCTTATTTGCTGCCAGTATTAGTATACATGGTTTAATCATATCCGCACATTAATCAGACCGTGTCCTTTAAACTAGCTTGATTCACGACTGTTCGACCTTCTGAAATATAACTGAAAGAATTCAAGAAAATTATCATACAAAGCATTCTCTAAGGGGTCGCGATGAAAAATCAGTGACCGATCGATCATCTTTTCATCCCAAGTGCCTTTTTTCATGTTGAGTATGTAAGAAGTCTCTTTAACATTGACATTTTTGAAAAATGTGAAATGTTTTCTTTCAAGATAACACGTCTTGTTGGAATAACAAGAGCGCAGTAATCTCGCCACACAGCCTGAAATAACAAAGTCGTTGAGTTTTGAGATGTTTGCCGACAGGATACCTTTCACGAGGTCGCTGATGAACTCATATAGTCACTCTTTCGGCTACTTTCTGCATCTGTGAAAGAGTTTTAAGCAAATGACCAGTATTTAATTGAAATTGTGCTCTTAACGATGATGTGGTTTTCACCTGCTTTTGTGCTTAAATCGCTCGAGGAAGCTTTGAAGATGCCCCCAAAGTCGTTTAACCTTGAACGGCTTTTGGTGTCGCCGAAAAACGAGTTTGGTTCAAGCTATCATTAGTAAGTTGAGGTATTTTTATTTGATGCAATGACAATCACTGTTCAAAGCTTCTGAATGAGTTTACTGATGTAACATAAAAACGCATTTGTACTTAATGACTTAACCTCAACTGTGGTTCGGGCAACAAGCGCGATAGATATAGATGTAAAGATATGTGGTACCGAAAAGTATTTAGAAAAGTTTCCGAAGTTAAAAGACTGCACAGGGGCATAAAATCATATACTGATATGTGCAAATTAACATTGGGTGCAGACTTGAAAGAAAAGCAGAAAGTCTTTTTGAAATATAGCAAAATACAGTAATTTGCTTCACCAGCGAAGAACTGATCAGATTCCGCATGCATAGGGCTCCGATGGGTAACCACTGTCTTGCAATTCAGTTCCCACACGATTCTCGGTGTAAAGATTTTAAAATCTCTCACTAAAACAATGAGAATACTTCAATCATGTTTTGTAAAGACTGAAAACGTGTCAGCGTACCTTGTAAGAATTACGCATTTTGTAGACTTCCCGCCTGATGATGTTGTAGCTGTCACATTGCTCTTGTCCGATCCATACCTCGATTATTGCATCCAAATATGGCAACACACAGCGCCTTCGGCATGATTGAAGCTTTGCAATTTAGGACTTTTCAGCTATATTTTCAAGTAAATGTTAAAGTGTCACCCTCTATTTGTTATGAACTTTTCAAAAAAATCCCCAAGTAGAGAACATAATTCCTGATTGCAAGCTACACTATCCGATCCAAAAGATCTAGACAAGACAACAGACTTTCGACTCTGTACAACTGAAAATTCTTGAAAATTAACGCCCAACTCTTCAAATGCGGAACATTTGGCTCCAAATTTCACCAGAGTGCCTTAAAACTACCTGTTTATATCATATTATTATAAAGTTTCAGATTATTTTGTTTGTGGAAGCAACGGAAATACGACAAGAAGCCTCCACCCATGATCATTTTTATTCCTTTCCCGTACATTTCAGATTGCCATTCTACGGGCAAGCGGCCAGCACAATATCCATCACGGCCTTGCTAAGCCGACTGTAGTCGTTAAACATAAAAATGCTGCTGTATTCTGAGGCGATGGTTTGGGCCTCCCGGTACACAGCCACAGGGTCCCTCCGACTCTCATCACTCATAACCAGTACAGGGATGATGCGGACACCAATTTCCTTCACCTGCCCTGCAGCCTCGCTTAAACTTACGGAGTCTTGAACTGTTGAGAGAAATTATATCAAAGAAAGGCACTGGATTATTCAATCCTTTTATGGGTGACGGAAAGGGGCCTGGGGAAGGGCCAACCTCGTTCCATAGTTTAGTCCAATGAGTCTCTCTCTCTCTCTCTCTCTCTCTCCAACGCTGGAGGAACTGGCTTTTTTGTACAAAATATTTTGAAAGCTTCCATTCGTTCGGACTTAACAAGATC
>JAOBYE010271874.1:0-16089 GCA_025403585.1 Parazoanthus swiftii | reverse complement strand
CCTCTTCCTCGCCATCCCACTCATCTAATGACCCTTCCCCTTCCCACTCCCTTTTAAAACCCTGTGACGTCATCGCTCTCATTTCAGCCAATCAGCAGCCACTATTTGGTTTATAGTGCCCCCCCATACTACTCTCGGTGTACTTCTTATCAGTCTATACCTTCTTTACATACAGAATCGCTTGCTTCCAAGTTTCTTGTGCTCTCTCAACTACAGGTACATTCTCGAGCCACCGATGCTTACAGCATCGCAGAGGAGGAAAGACTGCAGTTCTTGTGATTTCAGAGAAGTTTTGCCTTCGTGCTGGAAAATCAATAAACAGCCAGAACAGTGAGGACAACATTAATCAAACTCGGGGCACTCTTCAGCATCTAAAATTTTTTCTTGAATTAATTCATAGAATTTTCGATTGACATTTGGTCCATCCATTGATATTTGCAGCACCTTTGACTTATCAAACTCACTTGTTTCTAGTTACCCAGTAATCTTCTCCAGTATGTCAGTTGCTTTTGCATGCCCTATGAAAAGGGATGTCAGATACCTTGTTTGCACACGTGAATGTTTTTGGTCCCAGAACCTGACATGTAGGTCCATTTGCTTTGACTATGACTTTATTATGTGACTCGTCAAACAACAAAACGAACTTGTCTAGTTTCTTTACTACATCGACTAACTGTCGTTGAAAATATGGTGCCACCCCAAAGCAAGCAAGATATGCACACTTCTTTTTTCCACATGTGAACTTCTTAGCAATGGGACTGTCTGGAAACATTCTCTGAAACAATGCTGAAACATCTTCACAACTCTTACAACTGTAATGAGCAACATTAACCTTCAGTGCCCAAAGGACTTCTGCTGTGAGGGTTTCATTATGTGACAAGTACTCTTTGATGCTCTCCGTTTCTGTCGACCTCTTTTCAGGAGGGTGTACTGGAAAAAGTTGCCTCAAACTGATATTGTTACTGGCACCTGTAACCAAATGCAAAAACTGAAGCTTTTAAACACTGAACAAAAATAAACATATAAGACAACCATTTAATACACTACCCGAAATTTCACACCAGCCAGGGTGGTTTCATTTAAAAACAATAAAGTATTTGAGTCAAAACTTTCACGTATTATTGAAAGTAAAGGGTCATTTCAAATAATTATTTTAGACTGAGGTGAAAAAATGGTAGTTGTTGTTGTCAATTAATAAGTCATTTTACGATTGCTACTTGATAATGGATGAGGTATTTCTGCTTATTATTGCTGCTTATTATTATTAAATACAATTTACACTAGAAACATCTGATTTGTCCTTTGAAATATTCATCATTCAAGTTCTTTACAGTCAATTATAGATTCTCTGAGTTACTGCATGTACATTAACATGCGTTGAAAATGTATGGTGGTCCATCGTTTTCATAAGAAAAAAATACAACGGAACATGCAAAAAACAAAATAAAAACAAATAAAAATCGAAAAAAAGTATAAATAAAAAAAAAGAAAGCAAAATAGAATTATATTATTAAAATATTAAACCAAAACGAAATTAAATTAAAATTGAAAAAAAAATGCAAAAAAAATAATAAAAAGTAAAAAAGTAATTAAGTAACGATTCGCGTAACAAGAGGAGCAGACCGCGGCAAAACGTTTGTTTTCTTTTAAATAATTAATTAAATTATCCAATAAAAATCCCGAGTTCTCATTGGCAAGATTAAAAAATACAGCAAAAAATACCCTTGAAATTACGACACAGAAATGAGCCACAAAGACTCAGATTTGACCGCCATTTACTCAGACCTGACAGAGAGTCAGAAATGGAAGGAACTGTGTGGTTCTACACAGAAGCAAGCACCATTGCTTCCAGAGCAAGACCATTTCTTACAAGAGCTAGCAGCAGAATATGCAGCATGTAAGAACAAGGAGGAAAGTAATTCAATTAGGTCAAAGGGTGCTAAGCTTACGTCAAAAATTGAATATGGTGGAAGCCTTAAAGAAAGTAACGTTTCACTGGATGGTTGGGGACTGATGAGAATGCAAAAACACGTGTTGAAGCAGCAGAAGCAATTGGTTGGGTCCGGACCTATGGAGATGAGAGAAGTCGGTTGCTGTCAATAGTAGTCTTTGAGTACCCTTACAGGGTACTGAAGCAGTACTTCAGCTGCAGTAACAACACCATTGCACAGAATTTTGTTCGGCAGAGTCACAAACCCCTTGAACATTCAAGGTGTATTTAAGTTTATAACTAAAATAGTCATGTGGGTTCTCGGTCGGTTGGGCAATTGGAATATGCGTACCATCCACATAACCAAACGCTTGTGGGAAGCCGTGTTTATTTCCCATGCCTTTAACGAGTTCCTTCAATCCAGTGCAGTCTTGGGCAAATACACAGGCCCCAAAACATTAGTAATCATGTCGCACACCTTTCGCACAACCAGATACTGTGCATGGTGCGCATCAAAATGCATTGGCGGTCATCTGGAGAGAACCTTGGTCCTTCAAATAGTAATGGGTCGTGGCAAGTTGTTTTTCAACTGAAAGCACATCCATGCTTCTTGGACTCCTGCCTGGTTAACGAAATTGGCGCAATCTATCAGCTACAAACATAAAAACTTCACGATCTAATCTCAAATTCTTCTTCCATTCGCTCAGAGGTAAATTTCCATTGAATATGTTCATCCACTATTGATCTGCTCGACCTGGATTTCGCCAAAATTTCCCTCGTCTTCGAGCAACTCTTCGAACGCGCCAAAGCCGTGCTATAGCAGCATTGTTGTACTTGTGCGTAACTTTGGCAATTGCCTGGCGACTGTGGCGATGTTGGGTCAGTAAAAGCCATAATAGTAAAGAGCTGCTATGAAACAATGCTGCTAAAGCTGCTAGCGAAAAGAAAACAGCGCTGATCGCTACAACACGTTCTTGATTGCCCGCCATTTTCTGGTTGATTGTTTAGATGCTTAGCGGCCGTGCTTGACATTTCGGAAACCTCACCCCAGTACCCAGGGTTCTTGAATATTGCATGTAAACGCTAGTCATTTTGGACCCCGGGTAGGCGGGTTACCCCACCGACCTGGGGACCCCCGCTTCCATGTAAACAGGCCCTTACATTTAGACGTTGGTTCACATGACGAATGTCCGAACAGTAATGTGTATGATACCATCCGAAAGGACTGGGCAAGGTCATTTTCCAGTGTTCATGAGGAGGGCGTGAGCCGCCATTCTGCGGAAAAGGCCAACCCTCATAACGGATCATCACCACGGCTCTTCACAAGGCTCGTGGCTCTGGTTCGTCCCAGTTCAACTCGAAGACCAAAGAGTACTTGACGGCAAAGTTCGAAATAGGAGAACAAACACGCAAATAGCTGACCCTCAACAAGTGTCACTCGAAATGCGCAATTCAAGGGATACCTACAACGAGAGAAAGTTTTCAAGACAAGAATGGCTTACAAAGATGCAGATTAAGGACTTTTTTTTTCTCACGTCTCGCCGCCGCCAAAAGAAGACAACAGACCACATCGGAACTCATAAACCCCGACGAACTGCGGATGGAGGACATTACTGCAGATGAAAGAGCACAAGCACAATCCGCACTCCTTGATGAGATCCACGACACAATGGCCCTCAGGCATCCGATTTTGTTTGGTGTTTACGACTTGTGTTCAATACATCACAACAATAAACTGTCACAGTTTAATGTGAAACTGTTAAGATCAATTTGTTATCAATTCGAAATTTTTTTCAAATCTAGAGATAGAAAAGACCAGTTACTACAAGTACTAGCCTAGAAGAGCGGTAAGAAAGAACTTTGTTAGCCCTTGACGTCATACTAATATTAGTAACATAACACCTCTTTTACTTTTTGATTTGAAGTAAACAAAATGGTGAATTGTTTGGTGACTAAGAATGTAGGAAGACGACAAAAAAGTACGTGTTAGCACATAATTCGTTTGTCAACCTATAGACTGTCCCGTCTAATTTGAACTTCACTGAAGAGATGCGGATGTTGGCGCATGCCAAATAATTGACTTTCTAGAAAGCACTCTCTTCCATTTCTGAATTTCTGTCAAACTCGGACATTGTGGTGGATTGCTCGGAGGGGAGCTGTTGTAAACAATCACAAATGCAAGACACGCGTAATTATTTCCAGCAAAGCTGAAGAAAAGAGAGCGATGTTTGTGCAAATTTTGCGAGTATGTGGCTAAATTCAACCAAATCAAATGCAGAGTTTATTGTATACCAGCAAACATGTCGCTTTTTAAACACAATGTTCTACTGTATTTGGCGAATGCCAGATGAATCCAGAGAGTTCGGTGTGAAACGTTGTGAACCGATTGCGTGACGAAAGCCATAGTCCATTTGCAACGTTTTCAAGTGCGAAATTGAGGTAATTTAAACAATTATTTTGACACTCGCTCTACAAGATGCGCGAAATGTTTTAACACAGTTTTGGAAACCTCTATCTGCCTATGGTTATTAGCATTTTATAGTCCGAGCCAATTTTGGGAAATTTGCATTTTAAATACCGTGGTCACGATATCTTCGCTCATTGTAAAAGTGAACCTTGAAAAACGAAGGTCGATTTTAACCGTTTCTCAAACTGAACTGATTACCATAATATATAAGCAAATTTTGGCATTTGATATTGATAAACTTTTTCAGAACATGGCTTTAAGCCCCTCTCCATCCCAAGGTCTTCAACCAAAAGAAGCACATGCGCATGTGTACTCTGCTCCCTTATTTGCAAATACAGTAGAACCCCAAGAGAACAAAGTGCCAAGGGACCTCATTTAGAATATCAGCGGGAGGGGGGGGGCGTCTTTATATTGATGTGAAATTTATAATACATTATGTTGAGGTTAGTTGTATCGATAACTCTGCTATACGACAAATTGTGTAGTTGCCCATAAGAAACAACAATGTCATTATAAAATGTATAAACATACGCAGAGTACCAGGAAACGGCATAGAAATGAAAAATAAAAACTACGCAGATTGTAACCTTAGTCACTGTCGCAATCTACTCCCCCCCTCCTCCGCCATCCCAATTCACAACTTCACAGGCAGCCAACTTTGTCTCGGAAGGAAAAAAATATCTTCGCATTTCTAAGTGGAGGCTTATTGTAAGGGGATTGAAAAATTAGAAACAGGACGTTATAACTTTTCCGCAAGTCTTACCCCATAAATATAACCAGTCAATTTGAATAAAAATCGCCACTTTTGAAACACTTATTTTTTTTACAGATCGTCTGATATTTCCTTTGGAACCTAACAGATTCTCATTACAAATTTTGAGAATAACATTTTTGGCAACAAACAACCAGGCTTAGAGTTCGAAGCCATTAATAAGGGATGCGAGAACAGCCGTATATGATTATATGTTAGCCCTGTTTCGTCCTGTATTTCCCTTAAGGAACAACCGGGTTTAGTCATCTGACATTTTATAGCGTAAAATGCAGGTTTGAAAACTTTCAGATCCAGGAGGATTTTTCGACAATCGGTGTCTTTGGTTCTATCCTTTGCTTGGATGTCGATTACATACACCTCAGCAGTTGCTGTTGCCACTCTTAGCTCTTCTGACATCGCGTCAAACGACTGACCGCTCTTCCAGAGCATGTGAGCGATGCAGACGCTTTTCCATAGAGACCGCACATCTGCTAGAGATACCTAAATCGAACGAAAACATTCAATAAGTATAGGGGTAAAAGCTCTAAAAATAAGTAATACCGAATTGAAACAGAAATTGGAGGCAGCCCAACGAGATATAAAGCTTTTAGAAGAAAGAATAAGTGAACAAGACATGGTTCATACAAAAAATTCCCAAAAAAATTCAAGGACTTTTCAAGGACTTTTTAAGGACATCTGACACTTTTTCAAGGACTATTTCCCACACTGTACAATATGGTTTACCGAATATTATGTTTACAACGAAGAAAAACTGGGAAATATCAAAGGTCAACAGCAAGAGCAAACTGGGAATGGAAGCCCTATACAGCACTTACTACCACACTGAAACACACAACGACATGTAGTAATAATTCACAAAACTATATAAATTAGGTTGTACACACCCAGACGAAATAATTATCAAGAGATGTATAGTCAAGCGAACAAACACACTGAGAAAAGTTCCTGTGTAGTGAAAACTTGGAAAGCAACTTAAAATCGATTTAAAAGCAGTTCTATAAACTATTTGTTGTAGACTGGGACAATTTTTTTTTCATAGTTGCATACAAAGCTCCCTAAGGGCCATGTTATATGGTGCACTTTTTTTGTGCAATTTTTCTTTCACTGCTGTTTTGGGAAGTACTCTGTAACACCCCCTGTATTAAATGGCTCAAAAGCTGCAGCTATGTTGGCGAAAAGGGAATTATAAGACCCATAAAGTTAATTTATTTAATAGCAATCATTTAACTAATTCCACTGAAAATTTAAAAGTGAAACTACTGGATAGGTACACTTTGACTGGGGATTGTACTTTTATTTTAGTTAATTAGCGATCACTCTTCAGCACACAGGGCATTAGAAGATTCGCGGGCACTCAAAAAGATAATTTACGAGTGAACTAAGGAATTACCTTCAAGAAACCCAGCTGCATCCGGCCAAACAACAGAAACAAAAGTTCAAAGTTGTCTTTTGTACGTATCCTGTCGTACCATCTTTTTTGTACAAACTTGGAAACGGATCACTTCCTAAATGGCCAAGAAAGGGGCAGGATGCGGCCTTACATTTAAAATACTCGGGATGGGTTTCTGCAGATGCTGAGAAACAAAGACCTTTCCAAGCAGTGCAGCAATAAACTTGCAATTTTCTTCTGCTAGCAGAATCTGAGCAGCCGAGGGAGCCCAACCGAGTTCTTGACAGTCGCAGTTAAACTGCTCGGTAAAACAGATTTCTGCAAATCATGTAGATAAAGTTTAAAAAAAAATAAAAATGTAAATTAAGACACTCAAAACAACGACTGTCGTTCTAGTAGCTGAAATAACTGTAAAATCCTCCGAGTTTACATGTTTTGATAAATTAAAAACAAGTCGATTGCAAGAATGTGTAATTATTTGTGAGATGGTCTTTTTTATTTACATTTTGAACTACAGCTGAAACTTGTCGAAGTCCTTTATGGTGGCCCAACGTTATAAGAAAATCACTATTAAAAGTAATAACGAATACAAAAGTTAAATTAATAAAAGCAAACTAAAAAAGAAAAATTGTCTTCGTGAAAGAGGAATACAACTAAGCGATAAAGGTAAAGGGAAGAGGAGAAATGAGTTGCTCGATTTGTGTACAAAAGCTGCAGAAATGAAACAGCAAGTACTGCCTGCAAACAAAGAAGAGAAAGCTCAAGTCATCCGAGACAAGCTTGAAACACCGGAAGTAGTTTTACACGAACGGTCTACAGTCTCGGGTTGGACTTTTGACTTCTCAAATGTCCCAGAATTCGTATTCGGAGACTTGTATAACTATTTAGTAGGGAATGAAGAATATTCAGCAGAAAATCTACGCTCATTTAAAAGTTTACTGGAATAAAAATTTTTCCACGAAATTTTTTTCATGTTACGGAACTGAAGTATTGTTCCTTGCAGAATAAAAATTACTGCTTCTTTTGTTTCAAAGTTGAACCAACCGAAAGATCCAAAACTGAAACTGGTCATACATTCTACGATGGTTTTCTTGTTCTCAAAGTTACTGGTGAAGTTCAGGCGGCATTTTGTCCCTGTAAAGGAGGAAGTACCATTTTATCCCACTGCAGTAAGTAAGAAAAACAAATGAAATTGAGTTACACGTCAATACTCCATGGAGACATTCCATGAGTGCACCATCATCATAAACCAGTCCGTTAAGTTAGAAATTTTATAGACCATCGACAAATCTTCGAAAGCTTGTGGTCAGGTAATATTACTTTCTTATCAGTATAAACAGTGTTTATTATAATTTGTAAAGAGAGTGAATTAAGGTTACTGAATAAGAAAAAATTTGATTTTGTACCTTTTTTCATTTTTTGTCCATGCGCGAAAATAATCCGTATAGCCAACAATTTGTAAAAAAAAAATTCCAAAATGTTTTAAAGGTTTCAAGATATAATAAAAAATTGTTTTCTACCACCCGGGTATTTCCGCGAAAGTTTTGTTTGCATGGTTTATTGAAGGGGTCATCGCAGCTAATTAATTCGCCACGTCAAATTGACTCGAACATGTCCCGCAGAGTTGAGTACACACGCTATAAATATCACTGAGCACAAAAGTATTACACGACTTATTTTTAGTCTTGTCTTAGTTCTTGGTGAAGTACGAAAATGTCTCAGTGCAATAGTTCGGCGAAAAAGTCTAAAAGAAATAAGAATCCGTTTTGTTCTTCGGGAAAAGAAGCGACGTTCAACTCCTTTACAAAAGTTTTCAAAGGATAAGATAAAAGAACTAGCCGAATCGGACCCCGGCTCATGGTATAATCGATTGCCTGACTCGCAACCTTGCACGGCCGAAAACGAAACTGTTTCTTGCGCAAGTGAAAGAAAAATCGAGGAAAGCAGAGAAACGTTTGAAAGAAGTTTGTGTTTAGTGGACGGTGATGGTTTGGCGGGTTCCGAGTCTGAATATTCGGGCTCAGTCGAAGAAGATGTAAACGTTTTTATATCAAAAGCCAACAGGTAGATATATTGTGAGTCCAGACTCTCTGCAGTTGTTACTAGACAATTCCACTGCTTGTAAAGACTGTTATCCATTGAAAATTATGGAGAATCCGGGCTCGAAGCACGGTTTCGCTTCAAAGTGGATTTTACAGTGTACTAACGTTTCTTGTGGATCTCACGACTACAGAAAACCAATGTCAACCGTACTGCAGTGCTGGCATTTAGAGGTATCGGCAGAGGTAGATCAGCTGCTCAGAAAGTATCATGAATTTGCCGATGCCTGTGAACTCTTGGTCTCCCAAAAGTAAAATTGTTGAAGAAAAATCAAGAGAGCTGGCTGAGAACAATGTTCAAGAAGCCGTATCGGAGTTGAAGAAATTCAAACGTGCAGCAGGCCATTTGCCGGATTATTCTGATGAACAGTTGCAGAAAGAAGTCGTCGACGTGGCCGCGAGTTTTGACTGTTCTTGGAGCAGCAAAGGTTGGTCAGCGAGGGACGGGATTGTAGCAGCAATTACGGAAGACACGGGAAAAGTTCTCGACGCTTGCTTTCTGTCGAAGGAGTGTCCCACCTGCACAGAAATGGAAGATACGAAATTCAAGGGAGAGATAACGCCTATTAAGTATTTGGAATGGTACCTCGAGCACGAGCCTGATTGCAAATTAAACCATGAGGGAAGCTCTCAGGCAACTGTGAAGTTTTGATATTCACTTGTTCTTTTTGTACTCCATTACGACAAGATTTGGAGAAGAATAACAGTAGTTAAACTAACATTTACATTAAAAGAAGCAGTCCACAGTTTCTCAAAACTCTTATAATTTATTATTATCAAGTTTAACTTTTATACTCTTGATGCACCAGAGCGGGAAGCAATCCATTTCATTACAGTAGAGCTACCGACTGGGGAAACCTTTTAAGTTAACAGATTCCTTGGCCACTATAGAATGTTTTAAATAATGTACATTGTGGACTTCTACATTATAATTTGCCACGGGAAGAATTTCAAGTTCCAAGTGGTCCTTTCAATAGAGAGATCAGACAGTACTGGATCAGATGGAAAACTATGCCAACAGGAAATCAACAGGTGCTGCTTGACAAACTTATGTCGCTTGTGATGGCAGTGGCTTAAAAAGCCGCTTAATGTCTCATCAGGATCCTCGCCATACCTCAGAAGATCTGCTATGTCTCATAAGCCTTACTGCCAATCTAGTGTTAATGGGGTTCGAATTTGTCTTCACCAAGTATTGCTGTGATAATAATCTTGTTGCACTACAAAAAGTGGCAAAGCTGAAGGAACTTGGCCCAATCTGGTGTGATATCAGTTTCAACAGGATAGATGGTATTGGCTTGACTGGATCTGAGGGCCAGGCAGATTATAAAAAAGCCCTGTTGGAAGCTGGCACGGATTTTGCGTGAATGCAACCCACCAGCCGTCCAACAGCAAATGGCTCAAGAGAATGGCTCTTGCCTTGGAACGAGAGAGCATAACATTGCTCTGTACATGTAAGTGTACAACAGGGACAAAATTGACAAACAGAAAAATGAAAAATTTCTAGTTATTTACTTGTAACAACTTTTGTTATCAACATCATTTTTACTATCATTACTTTAGCAGTAAGTAGCAGTTAAATAGTAGTAGTAACTGTAAAAGTAGCAGTAGCAATAACAGCAAGTATTAATAGTTGTGGTAGTGCTATTAATAGTAGTAGTAGCGGTGGTGAAGTTGGTAATGACTGTAGCATTAATGTAAGGTTATTATATAAGCAAATTAATTTTATGGAACCTTTTACTTTTCATTAAAAAATTAGTGTAAACACTTCATCTGTGGTTTTTGGCCTTTAACTCAATTACCAAAATGTTTCCAGCTCAGAAACTGGTGATGCATACCTGCAGTTACGCAGAAGCACAGTGGTAGGATTAGGAGCCTGTTCCACTGGCGAAGGCCTGTTTACATTGAAACCTCTTCCTGCTGATGTATGGAAGTGTGCATATGCACCAACAGCACCATTTGAGGCCCTTTCCACGGGCCAAATTGACTAAGCTGGCGATTATTTTATTACAACTACATGGAAAAGCAAAAACATTGGAGTGGATGGGCGGAAGTCTCGGCAAAATGATAAATGATGAAAAGCAAATAAAAAATATAGCCAATCATTTAAGACTATTAATTAGTAATAATCAGTTATGAAAATTAATGATAATTTACAGTAGTTCGTAATTATAGTTAATGCTTCAAAAGATATTAATTGAAACAAGTTTGGCAAAAATTTTTGTTGTAGTATCTTCACCTATTTTCCATTTGCAACAATAACTTGTTTCATATTTGCCATACAAAGGTCATAAAAGAATGGAAGGTGGACAAAGTGAAGGACCTCAACACCACTGTTGCGCAGCACGACGACGGTTGACACGAAGTGTCACGTTACGACTTCAAAATCATACAAACTCAACTGCAGGACTTCGAAGAGTGTTTAATACAGGAGCACTGGTTGTGGATACCCGAAACTCAAAAGACAACTTGCAGCAGCCTATTGACTTGCTGCTGTGAAAGTCCGTGTTTTTTGAAAGGAAGTTTTATACTGGTGCATTGGAATGGGAGAACACGGAGGCGATCGGAATTAAGTATCTCAAACAGGGTGGAGCGGCTGAACGCTACACCTTCGGCAAGAAATCGGAGACTGAAACCACTCAGACATCAACAGGAGGGCAGGCGGGAAGTTATTGGGTATACTTGCATCTGAAGTTTCAGCTTACAACCCCGCGCGCAATGCATTCTGGACTTCGCCTATAGAAAAAGTGAGCACCAAAACGTATCTGGACGCCATATTGGAATATTGGTGAACACATAACAGCAAGCTTTATTTTGGTTACTCGTTTAATACCGCTGCATCCATTCAAATATTCAAGTTTCAACTGTTAAGGATATATCGTACGGCAAATTCAAGCATGTATAGATAAGTCTACACTGGGAATTTTCCCTTTTTTGCTACGGAATAGGCAATTCAAACCAGCTTTTGCTCGACGAAGTCAACACGTGGCACCTCGATTCTTTGAAGTTATTTTGTCGAAAGAGAAATCTCAAAGTTTTCGGGAGGAAAGCAGAGTTGGTAGCTCGTGTATTTGCTGCCTCGGAAATGGGCATTCCAATCCAACCGTCTGCAGACGAACTGATTTCAAAAACGGAGTCTGAAAAGCTAAACTGTTGATTGCACCAAACAACACTCGACTTTCAGATCTTTTGTCTCTAAAGAACAACTGGCTGCGTGAAAACGACGGACTAACCTCTTGGCCGCCGATTTTCTTAAGCGACATAACCGTTTATTTGATGAAAGAACATCCAGGGAAAGATGTGGACTTACACCAACGTGTATTAAACGAATATATAGAGGGGGAAGCCTACAGATTGTTCGACTCTGGATTCTTAAAAGAAGTCAGGTATAATGAAGTGTCCACGGACTCCGATTACCACTTCACGAAAGCTAGATGCACCCATTCGATGTCGATTAGTGATGAGCCGCATAATACATGGGTTTGTGCTGCCAAGAAAAGCGGAGATGGTCAGTGCTTACTGCACTTGCATTGCAGGGTTAGTAGTTGTGGTACTGGGTTCCGGACTTAAGAGCCACTTGAGAGCTCACAGTCGCAAGAGTTGCTGAAACGGCTTTCATCTGTAAAGATGTAGCAATCATCATGTATGTGTGTGTGTGTGTCGTGCGAATCAGGAACCAACAGCCACGTCAGAGGCAGAAAGTCAGCGAGCAACATCAGCCATGTATAACTACACCGCGTAGTTCGCGAGAGTCAGATCTAGAGATATCAGTAATTCCAACCCCTCCCAAGAACAGGCCTGCTGCTTGTCTCACTCCTCTAGATTTGGCTACCTCGATAGTAAAGCTACCAGTGTAGGGGAAAACTTCATGGCAAAAATTGAAGCTTTTATAGAAAACCATCAACAATACAACGACCGCCTAGAGCAACAGCTTCCCGAGCAAGCCAAAAAGGGGCGGGAAAATCCGACGCGGGCCAGAAGTAAAAGGCTGCCGAATTTTCTTGTGAAAGTTTATCCGTTTAGCATGGCTTGCAGAAAGGACACGGTAATTTAAAGATGTTTTAAAATCTTGTTATATATTAAGTTCAAGGAATTCTTGTTAAAATTATTGCAGTTTATTACTCAATCTCTTGAGAGATCAAACTCTTCATGTTTCAATAATCTTTGGATGCTGACAACCGTAAGGAGAACCCTGCAGTTGATCAGAAATCGCCTTGTTAGGAGTACCGTAATCAAAACTAACATTAAATGCTTATATTGTTATTCACTGGACTCCATTAACGTATATATAAACTTTTTATCAAAACAAATCTTCATAGTCCCTTGGCATTCTTGTTTCTTGTTTTAGTGTAGTTTTTGTACAGTTTGTTGCACAGAAATAACTGAAGTGGGCAAAATTGTCAACTAGCATTTGCCCGAAGAAAGAGAAAAATACCAGCCACGCATGACAAAAGAGTTCATGTCATCAGACGAATCTGTTTCAGAGGCAGAGTCTGAGAACAGTGGGTCAGATTCTGATGCCGAAGTAGACTCCACAAGGAAGACTGTGCACTAGACCTCTTCCTTGGAGACGTGAGGCACTAATTGTCCGTTTGGACCGTAAATATGCCAGGCGGCTAGGCCAAAGGGTAGCAAGTATGCGGATCAAAAGAAATCTAAGGCCAACATCTGAGCAACAGATGCTTCTCCTGAATTTACAATTACACAGGCGTACACTGGGTGCACGTACACCCCCCACCTGAAAAAAATGTTCCGCTCAAAAACGTCCAAAAGAGAAAGGAAAGTTTCGCCCAGATAGGTCAGCAAAAAAGAATGCAGGTTCCGCTCAGATACGGCAAAATTAAAACGAAAAGGGTAAGAAGAAAAGAAGAAAAGAGTAAAAGGAAATGGATAAAACAAAATAAAATAGAATAAAAGAAAGAAAGAAAGAAAGAAAGAGGATAGCTGTTTGTCGGAAATAGAAATTATAAGAAAAGTTTTTTTTTCGTATTTCTTACCGCATTATTGTTGTTTTGGAAATAAATAAATTAGCGGAGTGATGTGTTTCGTATCGATTTCGTAGTCTTGGACATATATGTTTGGTATATTCTGTTTGATGCTATCCGCCATGGTGCCACTAAAAAGGTTTTATAAGCACGCACTTGTACATGGAAAAATTCAAAGTCCGTTTTTCATCAAATGAAACATTTATCAACCGTTTGGTAGCACGTGTCAGACTCATGTCAAGGTGAAATTCCAGTCAGTTTACTCATATTCAATTGCTTTCGGAGCCATTCAGATCGGAAACAAGTGATCCTTGATTTTATATTTCTTTTCATCGTTTATCGTACTGTTTTTAACGGATAATTACTACCAATGGGTCGTCCGGAACAACACGAACGGCAGCAGAAGAGAGCGGCAGCCACTTGCCAAAAGGCTAGACAAGTTTCTGCCGCCCAAGGCTCCAAGGTCACAAAAGGGGGGCCAAATTTCAAGTGATCAACCTTCTGATCCATCAAGTGGCAATGAATCATCGAGTAAAGGTACAGTCTATTGGTAATTAGTGTAAATAATACTTTTATGCGAATCACATGTCATTACTTTTGGTTAAGCGAATCAACAGTTACTAAAACCAAACAGAAATAATTGTACTGCATGAACTTTCTTGTACTATTAAAATGTAGTACAGTACTATTGTAAGAGTTTATTTGCGTCACGCAACGAATGTTAAATATTTACAATAGCAATCGTGTTGCACAACTCAGTTGTCACGGCCGTCACTACAAGCACGCTGTTTTTAAAAAAATAAAAAATAAAGAATCGTAAGATACAATAATTACAATTGATTTACCTTGACGTACAGGTAACGGGAGTGTCACCGTGTTTCAGAAATGTAACATTGTATGTAGGTAATAGCAGCAAGCGAGAGGCCTTAACTTGGGAACGGCAGCTAATTACTTGAGTGATTGTTTGCTCAAATTTTTCAGTTTATGTACTTTGGCTGAAACTTATATTACAGGTACAATTTCTTCTAAACACACAACAAAAAGAGTTTAGCAACCTCACATCCGCAGCTTTTTACTGAAAAAATGTTCGTCCGCAGACTACCCCACCTTTATGCATATGGGTGCATTCCTAACTGACCGCCATAAAAATCACTTGAGTTACTTAAAAAAAACAGAAAATTTGTAAACTGCTTTATTCGGTTTTTTAAATTAATAGCAACATAAACCAACGTTTTCAATTTAGATAATCAGCCTAGAGAAAGTAGCTTCGAGAGGCATCATAGACAAGCAACGAGCCACAGACCCTCGTCAACGACATTGGCAAAATTATCAAAGAATCTATGTTCACTGAGGCCGTTGCTACTGCCGTCAATGAATTGTCGGCTGGACAGAAGCATCACTTGCTGACAAAACACTTTGCACCACCTGAGCAATACACATTTCCACTTCGGCAATTGGGTACGAAACAAAGAGCCTTCCAGTCACCTTTCCTCCGGGACTGCGTGTGGATGGTACACAGTCCAGCAGTTGATGGTGCTTTTTTGTAAGCACTGTGCTCTTATGATGACATCCGACAACAGGAGTAGCAAAGGGTTCTTTGTATACAAGCCGTTCTAAATTTTTTAAAAGATGGATGAGAAAGTGAGAGTACCAGAGCACACAATGTCACCAAGACTCGAGGATTGCAGCAGAATCTTCTGTTCAGTCGGTTCTGAATCCAGAACAGAAGATTGACAATTGGTACGACGAGAAAAAGAAGCAGACTATCAAAAGATACAGGCACATACATGTAATTGCTTGTGTTGCTAACGCAGTTCTTTATTGAGGTCGACAGTACATACACGTAGGTCTCTGGGGCACAGGGAAGAACTCGATGCTTCAATGGAACTCGTGAGGAAGCTTGTGAAAAAATAAGTTGTTCACGTTCAAAACTACTAATTTATCTTTATGACTACATATATGAGCTTTATTTTGTCAACTTATAATACAGACAGCTTCACAGCTAGCAACATGCTTTGATAATGATTAAATGTTGCTTTGTATCAGCATTGTGTGCTGATTGGGACTGGCTTTCATCAGAACTCCAAATCAAAATCATTAACCTGGCCGTTATGGCCACGGACTGGTACAGACTGAGAGCAGGGTGATATTGATTCATGCAGAGAATGCAGGAGCTCCTCAAATGCACGGTAGTTAATTTCGCTTGTTTTAAAATTTTACCATAATTTTGTTAGATTTTGGCACTATAAATACATTATTCTTTTTGTTTTTATTATTACAATTGTTATTATTATTTATTTTATTTATTATTATACTAGACAGGAAAAGCCTTTGATATACTTTAATATGTAGCATAATCAGTCATTTGATGGAATTTTCTGTTTTGTAGAAATGTTTCTTTGTACCACTTTATTAACCATCATCTTTTGGGATACCTGTGCCAAAATGT